>CAJGYO010000220.1:0-109369 GCA_904845875.1 Miscanthus lutarioriparius
GCAGGTTTTCCTGTTAGAGCAGTAATTCTAATTGAGCATACTCAGATATAACTAATTTCTGAAAGTATGATTGGAAATATTTCAGTCGTCATATATATTTCAGGGTAGCATGCTTAGATACAGTTTAATTAAAGTTATTTAGAAAACGGAGAGTGAGGGAAGAACAACGGCATATTTTTTCCAACTCAAAAGCAACAAAATTACAAAAGTTTAACCATCCATGAGCCGTTAACCATAGCTAACAAATTTTGCCGACTTAACTGAACACCCAGGGTTCAGACAATCGGCAAATAGAACTACCAACCCTCCGCGAAAAGCAAAAACACAAGCAAAGACCAAAAACCAAGCATCTCGCCACTAAGGCTAAGCAAAATGACTTATTTACAAGCCTACGCTGTCTCGACACTAATATTTATGATGTATAATAAGCATCATTATATTGATCATGTAGGGCATGTACAACCCATACACAGAGAGTTGTCTATAAGGTTTTTGGAATCCGAACACAGACAGTTAAACGGACAGCTCGTACAATGGACTATCTCTTTAGCTGTCTGCCGGTTATTTAATACTGTGCATGTAGCAAAGACCAATCGTGAATTCCATTTTGTATATCATTGTGTTGCCATACGATAGAAAACAAAGCAAGCATAAATAAGATGGACATGACTATAATATGTATAGAACCATCGATATAAAAGATATATTATATATTTATATATAATAATATAATAGTTTTCATTAATCAAATATAGCATAACATCATGAGTTATCAAGTGTACTGCGTAGTGCATACTTGTACATTACACTGTCTGAACTCTTCATAGCAAAGCAATATACTTGAAATTGAAAATAAGGACAATAGATCTATCTGCGAGACAGTTTCTACTGTATACTGAAATCGATGTTTCCATAGTTGGATTGATCTACTAGCCAGCCCTTGTCTGTTTGCTGCTGTCAGCCAAATCTCCCTCTCAATTCCATAACCCATGTTCTCCATTCTGAAGGATTATAGGCACCAGTCTTTATGGCTTCCTGCAGTATGCTCACATCTCAGTCTTCCTGCAGTATGCTCACATCTCGGTCTTGCTGCAGCAATATGATACTATCAAATACTACAATGAAGAGGCTCACAAGTAGAGGACTGGTATACTGAAGATAAATGCATCAGAGCTGTAACAGCATCATAAATGCAACACATATATTTTCAGAACTCTAACAGCAGCATAAATGCAACACATATATTTTTAGAACTCTAACAGCAGCATAAATGCAAACACATAGTGCACAGCTACATAGCTCATAGTGCAGAATTGAAACAAAACTTTGCTGACTCTATAGTTACATAACACATAGTGCAGAATTGAAACAAAACTTCCGGACTCTACACCAAAAAGTGCAAAACCCATCCAGATGCTCAACACAACAGTGGATAATTTACAATTGAAAACTAATGCTTAACATCCATTTCAGCAATCAGAATTATCACCTATTGATGTAAAAGATGCCCGGGCCACCATAAGTGAGGAAAAAAACAGTCTCAACAGAGCAACTTAGGGAGATTACCAAGAAAAGTGAACGAAACGTGCTCAACTAAAATCTAACATCTCACAATCACAGCTGTCTATTTTCAAGGTCGCTTGCTGTCTCTCTGCAGACTCGCATGCTTATAGATCGTAATCCAAAACCTGACGCCTGATGAGAGCTTTTCTCTTCTTTTCTGTCAAGATCTGAATCAAGTTTCATGTGCCATTAAGGAGGCAGGATCCATGCAAGCCGTGCTACATGGCCAAGGTCCAGCCACAGCCCACAGTTGCATATGCATCCATGACAGATGAGACATTTCTTTCCAAAGAACAGACAGTGGTGCCACCTCTATTGAGCAATGAACCAACTTTTCATGTTCAACCTACCGATTAACAATTAACAAGGATATGGCAATTTTAATTCAACAACACACACAGCAACAATGTATTTGGAATTAGTGTTCTTACCACGCTGGATCCCAGCTTGTGTTGTCCGGAGGACTCCCTGCACAGGTGAGCAATCAGCTCACCAGGACACACTCACACTGGTCGGCAAGAGGTTGAAGAAGGGGGTGAGCTCAGAGCCCTCACACAGCACAAGCACCAGCGCTGGCCGAGCTCAGAGCACTCACACAGCACAAGCATCAGCGTTGGCCGAACTCTGCTTCAAGTGTGGCTTGTTGAACTGAAGATTTCTATTGCTATGTCATGAGTATATATACAACTCTAGTTGTACCCTCTGGGTATAAGGGAGTATGGTGAGTACAGCAACTCCTGCCTACTCCTAGTACAAAGGTACACCAACTACATGTACCTACCATTACATGACATGGCCTACTGCCATGCTGCTACAGGAGCAGTGATTGGAAAGCAGGGCTGACCAAAGGCCACCACCCTGCTATGCGTGCGCGGGAAAGAAGGGGAGCAGCAGATTACATTTTACAATTTTTTCCCTAATCCTGCTGCTAGCCCGAGGTCGGAACCTCCACCATGCCAATCCTTCTTCAGCTCCGAGAACCGAAGACGACCGAGTGACTCTGTGAGGATATCAGCGAGTTGCAAACTAGTTTCGACGAACTCGATGACGATCTACCCTCCATCGACACGGTCCCTGAGAAAGTGGAACTTGATGTCGATGTGCTTGTTCCGGTCGTAGAGGACTGGGTTCTTGGCGAGGGCGATGCCGGGCTGGTTGTCCACCATCAGTGCTGGCGGACGAGCTTCCTCGCCGGTCAGCTCGCCCAACAGCCGGCGTAGCCACACGGCTTGGCACGCCACTGTAGCCGACGCCACATACTCTGCCTCGCACATAGACAGCGCCACCACCTTTTGCTTCAACAACAGCCACGAAATTAGGGCCAAGCCAAGGAAGACGAGCACACATGAAGTGGTCTTCTGCCCATCGATGTCACCCGCCATGTCTGCGTCGCTGAAGATCGTGAGCCGTAGCCCACTTCCACCGCCGGTCTTAGGGAAGACGGTCCCCTGATCCACCGTCCCCTTGATGTAGCGCAGCAGCCGCTTCACCGTGGCCCAATGATCCTCTCGGGGATCCTCCATGAAGCAGCTGACATAGCTCACGACAAACGCAATGTCTGGCCTCGTGTGGACTAGGTAGCGCAGCCCGCTGACGATGCTCTAGTAGAGTGTTGCATCCACCTTTGCCATGGTCTTTGGCCTTTGATAGCTTTCAGCCGCTCCTCCATCGAGTCGCGCGCATGGCTTGCAATCAGCCATGTCGCCCGCTTCCAACAACTTCTCCGCGTACATGCTCTGACCGAGTGTGAGCGCCTCCTTCCCCTGTTTCACCTCAATGCCAAGGTAGTAAGAGAGCGCGCCGAGATCGCTCATTCAAAAATGAGCTGCCACCTCGCGCTTGAAGCCATCGATGTCCTCTCTGACGCATGCCGGTGATGATCAAGTCGTCCACATACACGCTAACGATGAGTTCCTCCTTCCCCATCGCCGCGATATGTAGAGCGCGCGTGCACTATTGCGTAACGCGTGAACCCAAGCGTGCCCGGCGTGGCATCAAGCTTGGCGTTCCACGCCCATGGGCCTATCGTCGTGCCGTAGAGCGCCTTGTGAAGTCGGAGCACCTTATGCTCGCTCCCTTTACAATGAAGCATGGAGCTTACTTGATGAATACCGTCTCTCGCCACTCACCGTTGAAGAAGGCCGATATGATGTCGAGGTGATGAACGCGGCGATCCTTCGCCGCCGCGAGCTAGCATCGTCAGCCGGAGCGGACTATGCGCGCGCCACCGGCACAAAGACTTCCTCAAGTCAATGCCTTTGGGCTGGATGAAGTCAGCAGACGATGAGGCGCGCCTTGTTCTTGATGATGGCGCCGCACTCATCCCGCTTCACCTTGTATACCCACTTCAGCCTAAAGCGGACGACATCACGGAGGCGGATCGATGAGCTCGCAAGTCTCATTCTCCTAGATCGCCTTCATCTCCTCCAAAGCATCACCTATCGCCAATTGGCATCGTGTTCAACCAGCGCGAACATCGTGGTGGCTCCTCTACACCGACGAGAAGTAGCTTTGGATCGCCGAAAGCACCGACTTCGCCAGGCCCGAGGCCCCCTGCATTGCCGGCGTTGTTGTCCAACCTATGGAACCGCACCTCGCCGTCGTGGAAAGCATCCATGAACTCGATGATGTCGCTTGGAAGCAGACGTGAACTCGATTCGTGTCAATGAGGGAGTCCCCTGTTCTCGGAGTGGTCGGCATTGCTCTTTGGAGTGCTCGGCACCACTTCTTTGGAGTGGTCGTTACCACTGTTGAGTGGTCGGCACCATCTTTGGAGCGCTCGGCACCCTTCTTTGAGCGCCGCACCACCGCTTTCGACCGCTTGGCACCACTCTGGAGTGGTCGGCATCGCTGCAGGACCGCTCGGCTCCACTCTCTGGAGTGGTCGGATCCATCGCTTGGAGTGGTCGCACCTCCTCTCTAGTGTCTCCACCACCGTAGATGACTAAGTGCTCGACGATGAAGATTCTGCTGAAGCCGCCAGCTTCCCCATGCCCGGACCGCCCTAGTCCTAGGCCGCTTTTCTCGTCGAACACGACGTCGCCATGAGACAACCACCTTGCCTCCACGTGGGTCGTGAGCCGATACGCGTTGGTGCCCTCCTCGTAGCCAGGGAGCCCCATCGGGCGCGTGCTCCTAACTTCTAGCTTGGTGAGGAATAACCCGTCTTCTTGACATGGCCGATGCAAATTGAACGCCCCGAGCAAGGACACGTCCCGCTTACGCCCATACCATGCTTCAATGGCGCCACGCCCTTTAGGGACTTCGTGGGCGTGCGGTTGAGGATGAACACCGCCATAGTCACCGCATCACCCCAGAACTTTGCTGGCATGCTCTCGGCCTTCAACATGGATCGAGCCATGCCGACCACCGTCTAGTTCCACCGTTCCACCATGCTATTCTCGCTACGACGAGTATGATGTGGTGTGGTGTCGCACCACACTGACGATCCGCATAGTATGCAACGAAGCTCCACCAAATGAATTCACCGCCGCTGATCTCGTCCTCAAAGACGCGCAGCTTCTTCTAGGACTCGCCTCCTTGCGTTCGAAACCTCTTGATCGCATCTGCCACCTCGTCCTTCCTCGTCAGGAGTTGTAGCCACATGTAGCGAATGCATTCCTCCATGAGCAAAAGGAAATACCTCCGCCAACCGTGCATGGACGGCGTGATTGGCCCGTGCAGAGGTCGCCATGGATGAGCTCGAGGGCGCCCACCGCATGATACTTGGCACCTTTTGGGAACGGATAGCCTCGCTTCGTGCTAGGCAACTATCACATAGCTCCCTCGCGTGCTCGATGTGGGGCAGCACTCGGACCATCTTTCTTGCCCAACCGTGCGCGAAAAGCCGAGGTGGCGAACCGGGCATGCCACAGCCATGGCTCGTCGGTGTGCTACGCCGCTAGGCACATCGACTGCTCCACCTTCAAATCGAGCAGGTACAGTCGATTATGGGAGCGTTTTACCTTGGCGAGAAGATGTCGCTCCCAATCGCGAATCCTCAAGATCTCGTTCTCAATCAGCACCTCACACCCGCGCTCGTCCAGCTGTCCGATGCTAACGATGCTCGAGTGCAGCTGCAAGATGTAGTATACATCCGTCAGTCCGCAGTGCTCGCCGTTCTGACATTGGAAAATGACGGTGTCACGGCCTTGAATCTCCACCTTCGAGCCGTCCCTGAACTTCACCTACCCCGTCACGCCGCCATCGAGCTCGGTGAAATCCGCCTTGGAGCCGGTCATGTGGTTGCTGGCGCCGGAGTCCAGGTACCACCTCTGCTCCACCTCACCGCCTACTCGTCCGAGATGGACTTGGGCGCGTGGATCGTCGAGGTTGATGCTCTGCGATGCCTTCCCGTGCTCCGCAACCACCACCTCCTCTAGTTTCTCCTCTGCCTCGACATCGTGCAGCGCATAGAACATTGCCATCAGGAGAGTTGGCTTGTCATCATCCACCTACGCCAGGTGAGCCTCAGCCTTCTTCTCCTTCTTTGGGTTCGGGCACTCCTTGGCCTCGTGGCTAGTCTTCCCGCAGCGGATGCAAATGTCCCTGCCCAGCGGCTCGTTGTCCTTCTTCTTCTGCTACTGCTGCAGGGCCTTGCCGTGGCGCTTCTCATCGCCGCCGCCTCGGGAGGAGCCTTCCCTGACCGCTTCTCCCACATCCGGGCAGTCCACCTCCTCGGTCGCCAAGAGCAACTTGCCACGCCGACCAATGTCGCGATCACCTTCGTGAGGTCGTCCACCATCTGCAGACGCCCTGTCAAATCCTCAATCGTGAGGGTTGACATGTCCAAAGATCGTCTCGATGGAGAGAGCAACTGGTGTATTTGGGAGGCACGACGCGCGCAGTACTTGGAGGCGCTCTTCGTCGTCCATGACGATGCGCCGCGATAAGCTAATCGGCTAATGATGGATCGCAGCCGAGGGCGAAGTCCTCCACCACATCCCCATCACGGAACGCTAGGTCGTCGTACTCCCTCGCCGCTGTTGCTGCGCTTTCGCCTTCTTCGCGCGATCTCGACCCGACACGCATGGCCTTGAAGGGCATCCCAAGCTTCCTTGGCGGAGTCCTTTGACCCCAACGACTCCTCGGTACTCTAGAGGCACGGCGGCTAGGATTGCCTCCAAGCGCCCGAGCAATCCTTCTCTTCATCCTAGGTGACCTGGTCAACCGCCTTCCATAGTCGTCGGGCTCGAGCTTGACCTTCATGGTTAACGACCACTCGCCATAGTTGGCGCGAGTAAGAATCGCCAATTGGCTCCACCAACATCCCGCATGGTTCTCGGATGACCATCTCACGACGCACCGGGCGACCGGGACTGCCGTGGCGACTTCTTCGCCACCGCCCGACTATAAATCGCCCTCCATCGCCGCCGGCTATCACCCACCACGGCTCCGATACCACTTGTTGGCCCGAGGATTTCCTGCATGGTGAGCAATTAGCTCACCAAGACACACTCGCACTAGTCGGCAAGAGGTTGAAGAAGGGGTGAGCTCAGAGCACACACACAAGCACAAGCACGGCCAAACTCGCCTAAAGTGTGGCTTGCTGAACCGAAGATTTCTATTGCTATGTCATGAGTATATATAACTCTAGCTGTACCCTCTGGGTACAAGGGAGTATGGCAAGTACACCAACTCCTACTTACTCCTACTACAAAGGTACACCAACTACATGTACATGCCATTACATGACATGGCTTTACTGCCATGCTGCTACAGGAGCAGTGATTGGACAGCAGGGCTGACCAAAGGCCACCACCCTGCTATGCGTGCATGGGAAAGAAGGGAGCACATATTAGATTTTACATTTTTACAATTTGCACGATGCTCCACCATGCCAAAGGAGAACCGACTTGGGAGGATATGGAGCCACGTTTCGTGGAATCGATGCCGATCTACGCTGGGACACGGTCCAACGAGAAAATGGAACTTGATGTTGAGATGCGTGGAGCCATCAAAGAAGCAAGGTGGGCTAGTTATCCACCGCCGCTGCCGCCGCGGATGAGAAGCGCCCGAGAAGGGGAAGACATGGCCTACTGCCATGCTGCTACAGGAGCAGTGATTAGAAAGCAGGGCTTACCAAAGACCACCACCCTGCTATGCGCGCAGCGGGAAAGAAGGGAGCAGCATATTACATTTACAACTTGCTCGATCCAAATGAAGCGCAATGGGGAATGGAGCCATGGAATAAGCCGATGACGCTGGTTGAGCTGGATGCCATCAAAGAAGCGATTGAAGGGGAAGCAGCCGACGACGAGCTGGATCCACGGCGATTGAACCTTGCTGCCTTGACCTTGCCCTTCCGCCCCGCCGCCGCCGCCCGTGCTCAGGCTATTCCTCCCCAAATCTGCAGATGCACCGATGTCCTCCATCTCGTGGGTAGGGAAGACAGCCGGGGAGAAGTTAGGATTATATGCTAACAGTGGTGGATTTGGCATGAAAAATCCATTTCGCGTGCTCCCTCAGCTTCCTCCGCGCGTGCACCCGCACTGAATCGGCGTGCTCGTCGACTCAAGTAGTCGGACCTATACAACGCGCCTCCAACGCGAGGAAGTCTTGGAGCAGCGTGCGCTCATCGTCGCCATGAGGCGACAAGGAGAGCTTCTCTCCTCATTGAATACAGTGGAGCAGGGTTATTTTTGCAAAAGTAGCAAGGCACAGATGGGGTATACAGACGCATTGTACATGCCCTAATTAACTTATTTAGAGATACAAATATTGATACCATTTTCTATATAACTAGTCAGACTCAGTGTTTCACTCCACGAGAAGCGTAATGTGCGTTTGTTTTGGGACGGAGGAGTAACATCTTGAAATTTAAAGGTGCTTTGCGATGGCTTTTTTTCGATTCAAGTTGTTTGCAACAGAGTAGAGGTTAATTACCTGCGCTATAACTGGGATAGGATCATAGGAAGTAGTGTAACCATTCACATCTGCTTGCATGGCCCAAATTGGGCTCCTCATCTCGATTCGTGATCAAATGGAACTGACTTTCGCCTCCACTGTAGATGCCTCCGTCGCCTCCACTCCATAACCCTGGGTGGAACATGCTTGGCGGCGTCGCCATTGTCACCGGCACAGCAACTGGCAGCCCCTGCTGCTGATCAATAGCGTGCGAGAATACTGGGAGCCTGTGCATCTGCGAAGACTGCGATAGCGTTCCCCACAGTTGCTCCATCTTCGACTCCAATACAGCCCTCCCACTGGCCGAGTCCACCAACAGATTAGCAGCCCCGGGCCATGAAAATTTCGAGCCAACATTCGGGGTCTCCATGCTGGCGAGCCCATACAACTGTGGCAGGAGCGGCGACGCGCTGCTGCTCGCCGTAGCTTGTTGTGGAGTGGGCGCGAGCGGGATGACATTTGTGGTGCACGACGAAGTCATCACTAGTGCTGCTGATGATGCCGATGCAGCAGTGGCTGCAGCACTGGGATTGCTGCCCTTGGCTCGGCGGCGTCTGTACGGAGCGCCGACGGGGACGTCGCGGAGGGCGCCGCCGCGCGTCCAGTAGCGATGGCAGTTACGGCAGAAGTGGCGCGGTTGTGCGAAGGAGTAGTTGTTGAAGTAGCAAAACTCGGTGCTGGTGGAGTCACAGCGCGGGCACCTGAGCCCTGGCTCTGGCTTTGGGATCCTCAGCAGCTTGGCGCGCTCAGACATGGACCTCGGTTGGGCGTTGGCTTGCGCTGCTGGGGCGCTACCATCGCGGCTTCCACCTCCTTGGGAAAGCGCTTCTGCGGCCATGGCTTGTCTATACTGGAGAAGATTGCCTTGACCAGCAACAACAGCTGATGCAGAAGGAATATTAATGTTACTAGTAGTATTTGTCTGCTGCAGCTGCAAAAAAATTTAAGATAATGAAACATGAATCAAGAGAACGATTTATATAGTATATTCCAAGATATAAATGATTTAGTTCGTCTACGATATATATTAGCAACGGGAACTATATGTATCTACATAATAGTGGTGCCATACATAAATTACCTTCTGGTTGCTATTCCAGCTTGTGGATACTAGGAAGACTGGGGGGAAGATCATATTTGTGAACTTAAGTAACTCTAACTAGCCACTTGTTGTGTGTGTTTGGGTCACTTGACTCCACGGAGTGATTGATTTATATATAGCAACTTCGAAGGGAACAGAAATGGAATCGCACTAGAGTGAAAGAGACTTGCATCTTGTCTATACGTACTCTGTAGGTGTGATCTATTTCTTAGTCAGATCCAACGATCTATATCTTACTCAAGTCACACCAACTCACAGACCTATTTGTTTCGGGTTGTAGATTGCGAAAGCGGTCTATAGATTATAACAATCCATATGCTCTGGGAGCAGATTCTTAGATTTAATAATCTAATTGAATTGCCCAAATTTGAGGTGAGAAACTGCTTATTTGTTTATGCTTGTAATTGTGAAAGATACAATTCACATCCCTTAAGCAAACAAGGCTTTAATCTATTTTTAATGGGTGATATCATGCTTATTAACTCATCTACTACACATTGAAGTTTTCCTGGCCTAGTAAGATACAATGAGGTCATAGAACATATATAGTTATCTTGCACTAGATATCGCTTAGGGCGAACTGATATTACAATAGGTTGTATCAACGGACATAATATTTTACAGTATTTACGACAATTAGTTGTCTTAGATAGATAAATCATAGAAAGTAAAATTATGATACTGTAAATTGCAGTGGTTGTATCTAATTGATGCCTCACTGATGTGTCAGCTATAGAAATACCCGCTCGTCTCAGGATAGAAGGCGCACTCCCTTTGGCACGCCGACCAATAAGTAAATTAACCCCACGCATTAAAGACGTTTTGGTTCTCCATCCAATTTCCGTGATGCGCATGCGTGCATGGAGTTCAGTCCTAATTAGCTAGCTTCAGCATTCATGCATGCATGCTGCTGCAAATGCATTCGAGGGAGCCCAGGAGTCAAATTTGGTCCTGCATTAGTTGTTGCATGTGGGAGCTAAAGTGCACTCACCTTGTATCATGGGACTAAGAAAAAAACAGTTTCGCCTTATATCGTGGCACCGAGGGAGTACAATACTATACTATATACTCCTACTTCCATTTAGAACATTGATTCGGTCTACAACGCGCTTTTTTTTACCAAAAACGACATGGTTTTTGATTAAAAGCCGAAATAGATAAGGCAAATTTGAGTTGAAGAGAGCACGAACCACTACGGAGACCGGCTCTTTGCGAGTGCCGAGTGGTTTGCAGTGTTGTTTTTGGGCACTTTGCGAGTGTTTTTTTGACACTCGGTAAAGAAGCTTCCTTTGCCGAGTGTTTTTTGAATGTCTCTAAGGCGAGTTTTCTTTGCCGAAAGTGTTATTCTTTTGTACACTCGTGACAAAGAAAATTTCACGGCGCACATTTTGAAGCAATAAATTAATTCAAATGAAAAAGTTTTCAACTACAAAGTTGTATAACTCATCAAGATGTACAATGTTTGTTTTGGTCTTTTCTTCATACGACAAAGTGAAAATAAATTTGTTCACAAATCTAACATATCTCTCTTGTAGTTTATGAAACTACAAGAGAGATATTAGATTTGTGAACAATGTTAGAACGACCGGATGGGATGGACCCAGATGACCAAACAACCAAAATAAACTTTGTAAATCCCAAAGTTATGAAACTTTGTAATTGGGACTTTTTGATTTGAAAACATCTTGTCATGTAAAGCCGCGTTTGAATTTTAAAATTTTAAAATTTGAATTGAATTTTCAAACGATTTCGGATGAAAAACAACCAAACTTAACTTGTAGATCTCGAAAAGTTATGAAACATTGTAGTTGACAACTTTTTGATTTGAAAACATCTTGTCATGCAAAATCTGTGTTTGAATTTCAAAATTTTAAAATTCAAATTTTGTAAACGACCTCGGATGGAAAAACTTCCTAAACTAAAAGTGTAGATCTCGAAAAGTTATGAAACTTTGTAATTTACAACTTTTGATTTGAAAACATCTTGTCATGCTGTGTTTGAATTTCAAAATTTTAAAATTCATATTTTGTGTTGACCTCGGATAGAAAAACTTCCTAAACAAAAGTGTAGATCTCGAAAAGTTATAAACTTTGTAGTTTACAACTAGAATTCGTTTAGGGCCTCAAACATGCAATTTACAATAGGTTTAGTATAATATACATAAACTAAAACAGTATTTACAACAATTAGTGTGTGTAGATAGAGGAGATATATCATAGAAAGTCTCTGGTTGAATACTGTAAATTGCAGTGGTTGTCATGAAATTGATGAAAAATCACTAGATGGGTGGGGCTGGCCGGTGGGGGCCTCCATCGAAAAAAAAATTCCATTTTTTTGGTAAAAATTCCATTTAGAACATTTCAACTTTCGTGAGTGTCGAGGGCAACGGCAAAGGCTTTGTTTTTTGCCCGATAAAAACAAAAGTTGACTTTGCCGTCACTTTTTTTGGCGAGTCTTTGTTTGTCGAGTGTTAGATATACACCATTTGTTGAAGAGTGTTTTATGTCTTTGCCGAGTGTTTGGCAGTTGGCAAACTCAAGATCGGTAGTCCTGTGGTAGTTCTACGCAAGATCACTCCTCCTTTGGTTCATCTATGGACATACATGTTTAAATCAATAATTCTAATCACGTTCACAACACTACTATATTCAAACAGGTATCCTGTCACATGAACATGTTTGCACTCATACCAAATGCTACTAAAAGTTGGAAGGTCATCACCCATCCAATTGATTTAGCCAACCAAGCTGATCCTCATTTATACACTTATACAGTTCCTTTCCTTTGGTTCATAGGAAAAATGGAGAGAAAATGTAGGATTGAAAGCCCTATAGGAATTTCTACTGTTCATTACTTTGGTTCATAGGTAGGGGCATCGAAGTAGCATAGGAAATTTTCCGGTGCCAGTCATTTTAGAGGAAAACTACAGGAAACTTTGGATTTCTCTTAAACATCTTGGTAAAATTCAATGCTGTTGCTAGTTAATGGTGGTTCTTGCATGTGGGGCCCAATTGTCGGATGATTATAGAAGAGATTTTAGCCATGTTTGACCAAGTAGTGAAAAGGGACAACTTTATCATCGGTTGGTTATAGAAAGATTTTAGCCATGTTTGACCAAGCAGTGAAAATGGACAACTTAATCGTGGCTTAAAAATTCTCTAGGTTTTCTACGTTTTTCTTATCCAAACGATCATTTCTTAAAAATCTTATATTTTACATTTCTATTTTTTTTTGCAACTGTACTCATACAAAATTCTTATATTTTTCTCTATACCTCAATTTTCTCATTCGTATGGTTCAAAGGCCCTTATACTCCAGCTGCACTGGGTCCTCTTCAAGAAAAAAAAAGACACATCTCAATTATAGAATTGCCTAGTATTGGAGCGGACACGTTTCCCTATGCAACAAGTGTGGCCAGCTGCTTTGCCATATCCTGAGGCCATGTCCACGTGATCGTTTCTGTAGCTTATAAGCTGGCTGATGCTATTTTGTTGTGAGAGAAAAACACTATATCAGACTGATAAGCATGATCAAGCGAACTGTTTATATGGACCTCATGCTGCAGCTAAACTGTTTTCGATGGCGGATAAAGCCAACAGCTAACTGTTTTCGATGGACCTCATTTATGAATGTAACATATATATGCATGCACCTAGCTAGCCAGCCAAGAGATCAAATGCACCAGGGTGGTTGTTCCACCTCCAAATGTGTCAAAAGCAAAATTTATCTTAATTCTAGAACTCATCCCATGGAGTGAAAAATTATTTTATGTTTCATATGGATTCCGTACCTTATTACTCAAATCTGTACTTTTACTAGGATTTTTAAATTTTTTACTAAATTGAACTTTCAAAAATTGCGATGATGCTGAGGCGCACTAAGTTTACATTTTCAATAAAACCTTTCTTGTTGTCCGGAAAAAACAATGAAATATCCTTGCCACGTATATGCGTAGGAAAAATAAAAACATGATACGTAATATACCACACAGTATCTGGACTTGGAATTAGGCATCACTAGTTTATCATCATGTTCTTAGAAAACAAAAGCATTAGAAGTTTGTGTTTACTACCTATAACTAAAAAAAATAGTTATCATTGTGCCCTCTTTTTTGTTTATTTTCTAACACAGTACATGTAGATACTTTGTAATATCTATCCGGTCGTGATAAACATACAAATTACTCTCTATGTTTTATCCATCAATATCCATAGTTTTTTTCTCTCTCAGCATAGCACCTCCATCTATCCTCAATATGCATATAATTGAAACATTTAGTTAAGTTATGGTGGCACTTGTTGCAGCTCATGTGTCATGATGTCATAAATATATATTTTGATTTTCAAAATTTGATCTTATTAGTTGTTACAAATGGTTTATCCTTAAGTTAAATTAAAACTACCTTTTACTCAAAACTATTATTTTGTATTTTATTAAAATAAGGATTTTAGACCGTAGACTGCACACTTTATTACTACGATGCCATAAACTGTCATTTAAGTCTACACCACGACGCTTAAGATTGGTGGTAAAGCTTGAGGTGTGATCTATGAGGGGCCAATTAATTGTTCTAACATTGCTCAAAAGGATATTAATATTTAAGTCTAACAATCATCATTTACTCCAATGAAATCTCAATGACCAGTGAGATCACAGCTACCTTTTGTCCATACTAACCTCCTCCATGCTTAAGATATTGAATTTCTTTATCACGGAATTATATATGTAGTAGTATTTTAATAAAAAAAGTATAGTGCTAAGAATTATACTATCAATTTATATGTCACAATATTTCCATGAAAATGTATGCACAATATGTATGTTTACTCTAAGTTAGTTTTTTTATATATTCATAGTAAGAAGTAGTTAATTTATAAACTTATATAGGAGTAACTTATGGTTATTTAAATATTTTTCATATTAGCAGACGTCGATAATTTACATGTAGATTTGAAGGATAGTTTAGTTTATTTTTAACAATGGTAGAAGTAGTAATTTAGATGCAAATTTAGAGAGGTTAATTTAGATTATGTTAATGGATACATGGGTAATTTAGATGTAAATTTATGGGTTATTTTAGATTTTGTTTCATAAAATGGATAGATGGGTAATTTAGATGTAGATTTAGGGCTTATTTTATGCTGTTTTTCATAACAGCATAGGTGAGTATTTTTTTAAAAGAAAAATGGATCCAATGTTTATAACTATCAATGGCTATTTCAGTCTACTGAATTGATAGCCAGATCTTTCTCATTCTTATGAGATATTCTAAGATTTATTCTTTTAGCTCATCTCATAAGGATTAACATGGAGTGGCCTCTAATTAGTAATACTAAGATTTTGGGGCCTCCAATTAGTATTCATACTAAGATCTCTTTGCGTGCTGTGTTAAATTAAAAAAGAAAGGTGGAATAGGGCAGGATGCCCCTTTGCCAAAAAATGATGTTATATAATTGAAAGATGGTGAGAATTCAAGATCAATCGGTTTGTCAGTTGTAGCTTGTGACGAGATTTTCATATAGGACAGGACGAAACCGTGATGGGTTAGTACAGCGAGCTGGTATAGCATAATAGGTAGTTACTGTCACCTATATGTCATTTTATATTTCATCACACAATGCATATTGTACTTTATGCTGGACTAGCAAATATGCCCATTCATTGCAATGAAATGTACAACTTGTGGCGTGGTCACCTGGATGATTGCGGCCCGGAGATTTATTCGGCAATCACGTCATGTGTTCCAATTTTTAGAATCAGGCATTGTACTGTGCCTAAACATGCGCTATTCTAACCTGCCTCGACCTCAAACTGTCCAGGCGAGGGGCTCGTCAACTGTGGATAAGAAGCGAAATGTTAGGATTTTTAATTAAGAAAATAGTTATCCATACAACTTCCTTAGGGTAAGTTCAGCTGACTCGGCCTATGATGAATTAACAATGGGTTGATATCAGTCGGTGACCAAATTGGTCCGTCATCTCTCAGTCAGATACATCGTGGCCTATGGTCGCAGCACTAAGCATCTAGTGCCACCCATCTGCAGCTATGCGGTGGTGCATGGCCAAGGCCCAAGGCGGGCCGGGATTTTGTTATAGGCTGCAAAAAATTGTGCTATTGGCAAGATTAGTGGAGACTGTATGTGAGTTCGTCTACGTGACGTCATATGCTGGTACTTTGGCGTGTCCCTTGTGTCAAGGAGTCGTCCAACTGCTGCAGGCGCTAGGGCTGACGAGAAGAAAAGAAGAAAACGTAAGTGAAGAAGATGAGCTGGCTGGTGGATATAGTTGCTTGCATCCGTACGATGTGATGGCTAATAAGTGAGATGCAAAGAGTCCAAATGAAATTAATTACCTGCATCCGACACCACAAGAAAACCAGTTTTTACAGAAGGGCATTCTGTATTTACAGAGGCGGGGGCGTTGTCCATCTCAACATATAGGTCACTGTTAATCATGTTTTACGGAGACGGGGAAGTGCCTGCCTCTGTTAATCCGAAAGAAAACAAAGAAAAACCCACAGCAGCAATGCGGCTGCTGCTGCAACAAGCACCCCTGTAGGTACTGTTCATATGGTAAAGAAAACCAACAAGAACAGCTGCAGAAGTAGCAGTAGCGAGTAGGCCCTATATATTATCTGGAAACCATGTGAAAAGGGAGACAAAGGGATAGAAAATGATGGTCACGCTCATACGTTCGGACGCCAGGATGGACAGACTAACATGGGGATATTTTGAAAATAAAAAACCAAGTTGGAAGAAACGCTTCGCTTTTTAATATTAGATAGGAAAACAGGAAGAGAGAGGGAGCGCGAGAGAGTGATATCAACCCATATGTCCCTCCGATCGAATCCATATGTCACCCTCACACACCGGCCCGCTTGCTTTAGTTTCACTAAAACAATCTAATATATTTGAAAACAACCCAAAAACTAGAAAATTTAAATTCTAACATCACTTAAATATTCTAATAAATTCAAATAAATAAAAATCAAAGTTATTTTTTAACTTGGCTGAATTATTCTAACAAATTCAAAATAAAATAAAAAATGCAAATGCCCAAATAAAATATTCAAACTAATTGGTTAATCACCATGTCTCTGATGCTTTTACTCAATATCTGAAAAAAAATATTGATGGCCGACGTTATCAGTGTTTGGCTCATCACGTATTTGATATATATTGAACTGCATTCATGATCGAGATTATCCTCATTCGTTCCTATATTTTGACACTACCCATGTCGGACTCTGAACTTAAAAAAAACAATATGGAATGATCGGAGATCAATGTGTTAGTTGATCTCCACCAACGGCCTATTGGGCCCTTGTCTCTGCTCCCTGATCGGGGGCCCAACCCTAATACGGTTGGTGGGCCCCTGTCGCACAGCACATATAAAGACAGGTGGGGATCACGGCTCGAGTCAAGAGGTTGGTCTGAGCCGCCGTTGATCCACCACGATAGAAACCCTAAACCGATCTAAAGCGTGCTGCCAGCGACGGGATGCCCTACCACCACCGCCGTCTCCTCTGCAGGGTCACCACGGTCTTCACCAGCGCCACTGGACTTCATCTCCACCGCGCTGGAGACCTACTACACCGTGGCACCGGCGTCCGCGAGGCTACAGCCAAGGTGTGCAGAGGAACCCAAAGCAGAGGTCTACCCGGTTCTACGGTTACACAGAAAGGTACACCCACGATTCTAACAATGGTACCAGAGCCAGGTTGCCACTGTGTAACCCTAACCCTAACCGGGTAAAAGCAAACAGAAAGAGAGACCGGGGTGGCGGACGTCACTGTCTGCCGGTCACCACCGCCAATGCGTGGGGGGAAAAGATGCCGCACCGCCATTCTCACCGGCGCGCGGCAACAGAAGCAAGAACAGAACAGATCCAGTTCGGATCTAAAGAAAGAAGAAGAAGAGTGGGTTCGGATTTGGCCGAACCCTAAGACCTAACCCTAATTTTAACCCCATCCCAAATCGGGTTAATCCCAAAAGAAGAAGGGGAAGGGGGAAGAAGGGGAAGGAATCAGTCTCGGGAAAAAGAACAGTGAACCCGATTCGGATGAACTAACACATCCTCATCCCAATCGGAATCAAATCCGAAAAGAAAAGAAATCAAAGAAAAGAAAAATTCAAAGAAAGAAGAAGAACAAGGGTCGGAACCCTAACCCTAACCCTAGATTCCCATTCGGATGAACTCCGAAAAGAAAAGAAAGAAGAACAAAAGCAAATCCGAAAGGGAAGAAAAAAAGGAACCCTAGATTCCCATTCGGATTGAACCCTAGAACAGACCCTAATTTCCCACAGTCGGTTCGGAAAAGAGAAGATCAATCCAAATCGAAAAGAACAAGGGGAAAGAAGGGAAGGGCTGCCGCCTTGCCGGTGCATGAAGATGAACAGTGAAACCCTAACCCTAACTTCATACCCCAATCGGTTGAATCCGTAGAAAGAAGCAGATTCAAAAGAAGAGAAGGGGACGGGGAAGAATAGGGTAGGGACCTACCTCGCTGTGCGTCGGGATGGCCCCCTTCACCGGCGCGGGAGAAGAAAGGCCGAGCCGGGGTGTGCTGCTCGCCGGGCTCCGACCAAAGGCGCCATGCATGCAGGGCGCCGCTGGCGACGACGCTCACCCATTGGGAGCACGCACGCCGCGAGGGGCCGGCGACGGCGCCATGGTTACCGCTCGCTCGCTGCCTCCACTGCTTCGCCCCTCCAACGCTCGGTGCTGCTGCGCTGAGGAAAGAAAGAAGAGGAGAGCGGCGACAGAGAGAGAGACTGAAGAGAGAGAGAAAGGAGAGACGGAAATGAACTAGGGTTTTGCACCGCCATGGGCGTCGGTTTTATACCGCCCGAACGAAAGTGCTGTGACCGTCGGATCAAAATCAACGGCGCGCCGGTTGATTGGACCGCCGTTTGGCCTAAAGGGCGAAAGCGCTTGTGGCACTTTGCCGCCCATGCCCGTGTTGCGGCTTGGTGCGGCTCAAGGCCACGGAGAGAGAAGGGCCGAGCGGGCTTTGCCGGTTCTGGGCCGAGAGAAGCAGAATGAGCCTGCATCTTCATTTTTTCTTTTTTCCTTTTCCTGGAAAATTGAAAAATGCAAATTGGCTCAAAAGAAAAATAGAAAAAGGTATTTTCCCTGTGGGTAAAATTCAAGAAAAAGAGAGTTTTTCCACAACCAAAGAAAAATTGTTTATTCTCTAGTTAATTTGTACCAAAGTGATATTTAATTGGAGAAAAAGAAAGTTTTTCCGCTGCTAAAGAAATTGTTGATTCTCCAGTTATTTTGAACCAATGTGGTATTTAATTGGAGAAAAAGAGATTTGACATGATTATGATGTTGTTATTTTCTGACCAACGTTGTTAATAACAATATCATAATTTTAATGGTTTATGCATAAATTCTACTTCTGCCCAACGGTGATGTAGAATTAGTGTATAAGAACATATGTAAATTTTAATGATTTATGCATTAATTCTATTTCTGCCCAACGGTGATGTAGAATTAGTTTGTAAGAACAGTTGTGAAAGTTAATGATTTATGCATTAATTTTATTTCTACCCAACGGTGATGTAGAATTAGTGTATAAGAATAAATGTATGTTTTGATTTTGACCAATGTTGGAATCAAGGCATGTAAATGGTGTTATTTTTATGTTAAGAAAATGTTTGACCTAGTTTTCATCTTGACTGAGGTGGACTGGGTTATCACCTCACCGTGTCCCACTAAGTCTGTGGTACCGGTGAGGGAGACAAAAGAGAATGATGCCGATTAGGCAACTAAAGAAAGGGATTTTGAATCCCAAAAGATGTCCTATGACTTTGAGCATAGGAAGTGGGTCACTGCCAACATGAAATGTTTGGCTGTGATAAAGAACACGATTGAGCCTGCAATTGTGGACTCAATCCCAGAGTGTGACACAGTCACCGAGTACCTCGATAGAATAAAGAGTCAGTTCACTGGCTCTTCAAAGATATATGCTACCCAGCTGATAAAGCAGCTGGTGACAAAGAGTTACTCTGGAAATGTTGGCATAAGAGAGCTCACGATGCGTCGTTGAAATTATGGCACTATCGTTCAGGCCATATTTCGAGGGGGAGAATAGAAAGACTTGTTAAGAATGATATTCTTCTTCCATTAGAGCTCTCAGATTTAGAATAATGCAGAGAATGCATAAAAGGAAAGTATGTAAAGAGAATTAAGAAAGATGACAAATGAAGCGTAGGAATTTTATAGATTATTCACACAGGCATCTATGGTCATTTTCCTGTAAAGAGTGTGGATGGTTATAATTCGTTCATAACATTCACAAATGATTACTCCCATTATGGCTATATTTATCCAATCAAAGAAAGAACAGAAGCATTAGATAAATTTAAGATATTAAATATTAAGATAGTCAGGTCTGACCATGGGGGAGTATTACAGTCGGCATACCTTAAAAGAATGGCATAGTAGCCCAGTATTCTACACCGGACGAACCTCAGCAGAATAGAGTAGCTAAAAGAATCAATCGTACCCTGATGGATATGGTGGGCAGTATGATAAGTTACTCCATCTTACAGTTGAGCATGTAGATAGAGGCGATAAAAACCGCCATTCATATTCTCAATAGAGTATCAAGAAATCGGTGCCCAAAACACCGTATGAGTTGTGGACAGAAAGAGTACCCTCACTAAACCACTTGCGTGTGTGGGGGGGAGCCCTGCTGAGGCTAAAGTATTTAACCCAAACATTGTGAAGTTAGATCCCAAAACAGTAAGTTGCCATTTGTTTGGCTACCCAGAAAAGTCAAAAGGTTTTCATTTTCTACTGTCCAGAGAGACATACAAAGTTTATGGAAATGAGACACGCTGTCTTCCTAGAGGATGAATTGATGAGGGGGAGCATGGTAGCTCGAGAAATTGACCTTGAAGTGAAGCGGGTGTATGCGCCCACTCCAATGATTCATGGGCCAATTTTTCTCACTACCTGCTGTCGCTGCACCGACAGTGCGAGATACTGTGGTGTCAGCACCTGTTGTTATCCCACCTGTGGCAATAATGAATGACAATGAGGAACCTGTTCTTCAGGATCCTATAGAACCTATTGCCACACATGAGAGGGAGCAACAACAGCCTCAAACAGAAGATGTGCCAAATGTGAAGGCCCCTAGAAGGTCTCAAAGAGTTAGAAAATCAGCTATTCCTGCTGATTATGAAGTGTACAACACTGAGGAATTTTAAATGGAGGATGATCTCACCTCATTTGAAGAAACCATGAGAAGTGATCATTCATCAAAGTGGCTTGAGGCCATGGAAGCTGAAATGAAATCAATAAATGCCAATAAAGTTTGGGATTTGAAAATAATTACTAAAGGAGCCAAAACAGTAGGCTGTAAATGGGTCTACAGAACAAAACTTGACTCTCAAGGGAATATAGAGAGATATAAAGCGAGACTTGTGGCAAAAGACTTTACGCAAAGAGAAGGGATTGATTACAATGAGAACTTTTCTCTAGTCTCATGTAAGGTTTCCTTCAGAATCATAATGGCATTAATGACACATTACGATTTAGAATTACATCAGATGGATGTAAAGACGACATTTCTCAACGAAAACTTGGAGGAAAATGTTTACGTGGCACAACCGAAAGGTTTTGTCATGGAAGGAAAAGAACGAATGGGATGCCACCTAAAGAAATTCATTTATGGATTAAAACAAGCTTCAAGACAGTGGTACTTGAAGTTTGATCAGACAATAAAGAATTTTGGGTTTAAAGAAAATGTAGAGGACAATTGTGTCTATACAAAGTTTAAGAATGGGAAGTTTATCTTCCTTGTCCTGTATGTGGATGATATCTTACTTGCTAGTAGTGATGTCAGTCTACTACTGGAGACAAAGATTTTTTGTCCTCAAAATTTGATATGAAAGATCTAGGTGAAGCTTCGTTCGTTCTAGGGATCGAGATTCACCGAGATAGAAGTAAAGGGGTATTAGGACTATCACAAAAGGCATACATAGAAAGAATCTTAAAGAAATTCAGTATGCACAAATGTAGTCCCTCACCTGCTCCTATAATCAAGGGCGACAGATATGGGGATTTTCAATGCCCCAGGAACCAATATGAGCTCAATCAAATGAAAGTGGTTCCATATGCTTCAAATTGTCGAAAGCTTGCAACATGCTCAACCGGCATACGACTTGGCATTTAATACCGTTATTGGCAGATTCGAGCAATTTCGAACAGAATACTGAAGTTAGTAAAGAAAGTCTTACATTATTTGCAAGGAACGAAAGGCCTCATGATGACATATAGAAGATTTGATTCACTCCACATTGTGGGATATTCAGATTCTAATTTTGTGAGAGATGATAGAAAATTCAGAAAGGATATGTATTCACTCTCGAAAAGGGGAAGCTATTTCATGGAAAAGCTCAAATACAAACCGTCACTACATCGTCCACAATGTATGATAGTTTGTAGCATGATATGAGGCAATGGGGCAGGTGAACTGACTAAAGAAGTTCATACCCGGTTTGAAGGTGGTTGACGACATCTATAGACCACTTAAGTTATACTGCGATAATAATCCGGCAGTACAGTATGCTCACAACATAAGTCAAGTGGTGCTGTCAAACACATTGACATAGAGTATTATGTTGTGAAAGATAAAGTCTGGGATCAAGTCATAAGTCTTGAGCATATAAGTACAGAAAAGATACTCGCGGATCCACTTACAAAAGGGTTACCACCCAACATGTTCAGAGAACATGTAGCTAGCATGGGTTTAAGGGAAAGCCTAAAATTCCTAGACAAAAGAAGGCCCAAAGATAAGTATCTATTTCAAAACAGAGTAGTGTGTTGTAGCTGTTAAGTCTATCGACAATGGACCGTGACGATGAGACATGCTCTATACGCTAATCTAGAATGGAATGAACAAAAGTAAATGAAATTGAAAGATGGTAGTGAGATCAAGGGGGAGAATGTTAGTTGATCTCCACCAATAGGCCCAACGGCCTATTGGGCCCTTGTCTCTGCTCCCTGATCGGAGGAGCCCAACCCTAATACGGTTGGTGGGCCCCTGTCGCACAGCACATATAAAGACAAGTGGGGATCACGGCTCGAGTCAAGAGGTTGGTCTGAGCCGCCGTTGATCCACCATGATAGAAACCCTAAATCGATCTAAAGCGTGCTACCAGCGACGGGATGCCCTACCACCACCGCCGTCTCCTCTGTAGGGTCACCACGGTCTTCACCAGCGCCACTGGACTTCATCTCCACCGCGCTGGAGGCCTACTACACCGCGGCACCGGCGTCCACGAGGCTACAGCCAAGGTGTGTAGAGGAACCCAAAGCAGAGGTCTACCCGGTTCTACGGTTACACAGAAAGGTACACCCATGATTCTAACACAATGATATCTATATATATGTATCCAACCCATCTTCACCCCTATTTTGAAGCACAGATAATTTGGAGAGTGCAAATCCGATGGCTATAGAAACTAATGGCTACTACCTATTATGTTGAGAAAATGATGATTCGTGATGGTACATGTTAAATAATAAATGATTTTGCCTTTATAAGCTGCTTATTGTGTTGACATGTTTTGGGCAAATGAAGATACGGAGACAAAATTTACTTTAGTGCTTGTTTCATTCTTGTTTTTTAAGAAATACATATTTCTTCATGTGTATTTACTTGTTTAAGATAAAAATTATGCTCTCCTCATTTCTCGTGATACGCGGGTTGCATTAGACAACATACTTAGAACACCTTTTCTCGTTCCCACTATTGTAAAGGTCTTGCCTCCCCTCACTACCGGAAACCGGCTCTTTGCCGAGTGCATTCCCTCGGACAATCGGCAAAAAGCTCTTTGTCGAGTGCTGCGAAAAAAACACTCGGCAAAATAATTGCACTCGGTAAACAAACTCTTTGCCGAGTGCTGAAAAAAACACTCGGCAAAGAAGTAAGTTTGCCGAGTGTTTTTTTTTTTGCACTCGGCAAAGAAATAAGTTTTTCAAAGTACATCGGAACAAATTTAAAAACCACGTTATGGAAAAGAAGGAAGAGGAGGGAAAAAAAGGTTTGTCGAGTGCCCCAATCTGGCACTCGGCAAACACTGCTTTGCCGAGTGTCAGATCTAGGACACTCGGCAAAGCTCCTACACTATAACTCACGCACCCCGCCGCCGCCCCCACGCACAAACGCACAACGTCGTCGCCCCTCCCCTCACTCCCACTCCTGGCCCCTCCCTTCCTCTCCCTACCCCGTTCTTTGGCTCCCGACGCGCCCCCCTCCCTCCCTCCCTCCCCCCCGGCCCCCCCCTGCCCCGGCAGAGGGAATGGCAGCCCCAAGCCCCATCGGCGGCGCGCGGGCCAGGGTTGAGCCGCAGCCCCCTAGCCGAGAGCTCCCCCGCCCTTTCTCCCTCTTCTTACCCCTTTTGCGCAGGCGTTGTCGGCACCCGGCCCCCGCCGCTAGCTCCCGACGCCGGCCCCCTCCCTCCCTCTCCCGCCCCCCTGCCCCGGTAGAGGGATGGCACCCCAGAGTCCCGTCGGCGTGGCTGGTGGCAAGCAAGCAGCCCCTGGCCGAGAGCGGGCGCATGGTCAGTGGGGTGAGCTCCCCAGCAGGTGGTGGGCTGGGGCAGCGCAGGAGCTTCCCCATCGAGGACGGCGGCGTGCGGGCACCTACGGTGAGCTCCCCCGCCCTGTCTCCCACTTCTTACCCCTTTTGTGTAGGGATGTGGTGGTGGGGGACGTGGTGGCGGCGGGAGGCATGGTGGCGGCCGTGGCGGCGTGGTGGTGGCAGCGGTCGTGGTGGCGGGGGACATGGTGGCGGGCGGTGAGCATGGTGGTGGGGGCATGGTGGGGTGGCGTGGTGTTGGCAGGCTGGTGGCGCGGTTTTTTTATATTTTTCAAAAATTCTTTGCCGAGTGTTGGACAAAAAAACACTCGGCAAAGACAGCTTTGCCGAGTCTTTGTTTGCCGAGTGTAACACTCGGCAAAGCCTTTGTCGAGTGTTTTTTGGGCTTCACCGTGTGCACTGGACACACGGCAAAGCTACTGATTCCAGTAGTGCCTTCATATTTCTTAAAAAGGTTCTAGAGGTAGAAAACTTCTTTATGCAAGAACTGGCATCAAACAAGTAGGGAATACAATAACAGCACAGGAATTAGAGTTAGCAAAACTTATTATCAAGTGACACTAATTTAGATCATAAGATGTTTCATCTTCTAGTTCCTTTCTGCTAATCTTCTGGGGATTTTTCGACCAACCCAGGCGATGCTCTGCTCGCTACAACTCTTTCAGGACATGCCTTAAAAAATTTAGGAATATGTGCTAAGTCATCAACTAGCAGCTTTTGGTGAAGATCTAGCCCTTCAGATCTAGTAGTAGCCTTAGCTTTTAGTTGTGCCTCTGTCACCCGTTTGTGGTATTCCCACCAAAGCATGCCTCACCATCCTTAGCCTAGGCAGCCTAGGTTTCGCCACAGCGCCATCCTCGGCGCCAGATTCATTATTGGCTCTGGTAGTAAGAGGAGCTTTGGGGCCAATAAAAAAATTCCCATCCCCACTTCCGGCCGGATGTTCTCATCCTTGCCATGGATCTGGCTGCGTCCACTTCGCCAGCGTCTTCCATGACTCTGGCCACCCATTTTCTCCACATGTCATTGTTCTCCAAATGGATCCCCGCTTTCTGCCATCTATGCACATAGTACAAGTTCAGTTTGTAGAAAGAGCGCTCTATGATGGCCGAGACAGGCATTGCTCTTATGCCTTTGAACACCAGCTTGTTTAGAACCTCGGAGATATTTGTATTGTGTACACCGTACCTCCAACCACCATCATCGAATGCTGCTACCCATTTTTCCTTATTACCCATTTCATTTTGAATCCACGCTTTTACTTCACCGTTCATTACTTTTTCTAATGAAACTAGGCTTCTCTTGAAGGCCCTCTCCGCCTTTGAGGTGTACAACAACTTAAGCCTTTTGATAACCTCCTTGTTCTTGTGTCTTTCCCATGGGTTGGCAGCAAAGTTGTAGTGCTTGACAAGATTATAGCTCTCGACGTAATCTATAACTTTGCAGTTGAAAAGTTTTTTAATTGAAACTGTTTAGGGTCCCAAAATATTATTGTAAGTTTATGGATTTTGAAATTTGAAATTAAAATCATCAAACAATCTCAGATGTTGACATGGTCTATACAAAATTTATAGTTCTCAATACAGTCTACAACTTCGTAGTTGAAAAGTTTTTTTATTTGAAGTCAATTAAAGTCCTAAATATGTGTTCGAAGTTTATAGATTTTGAAATTCAAAATTTAGAATTTCTAAACGACATCGAATGTTCATATAGTTAATACCAAAGTTGTAGTGGCCGACCTGAGATACATGTTTGTTGTTGATAAGTTTTTTATTTGAAGTAGTTTAGAGTCTCAAATATTTGTTTTAAATTCACATATTTTGAGATTCAAATTTTTGAAACTATCTCGGATGGAGAAATATCCTATACCCAAGTTGTAGTGCTTGACAAGATTCGAAACTTTGTAGTTAAAAGTTATTTCATTTGAGTTTATTTATTTGTCAAAATATTCAATACAAGATTACAAAATATTGATAGAAAAAGATAGCATATTATATATAGTTGCAGATGATTGTGTGGTGTATGAACGGTAGGTCTCATGTTTGAATCCCTGAAGTTTCAAAGTTTCTGGGTTTTAGGGTTTTCTGGAGACCATTAACGGATGCAGGCGTGTTAATTAACGGAGGCCGGCGCCGTGGCGGCTGGCACCGTCGGAGCGAATGAGCTCGGGTTTGAGAGTGAGGGAGGGAGGAAAGATGACTTCAGTCTACGTCAGCTCCACGTACGTGCATGGAGTTCCATGGTTGTCGGTGAGTCGCGGCATGAGTGTTGGCGTGATAAAATGTGCTACTTGTCGCCCTCACACAGCACGCGCGTCGCTGGCTGGCTGACCCAGCCACCTTCCATGCTGGTGCTGGATGCTGGATAGCAAGGCCGAAGAGGAGGCGCGAGATGCACGCAAGGGATCGGAGGTGCCGCGCAAACAGGTCGCGTTTGTGTGAAGGGGACTGTACACCGAGCATAGCTGTAGCAGGTGTGTATGTGTTAACCAATAAGCTGCTTCTGACTATATATTACTTCCCTCCGTTTGTGTTTACTTGTCAGCAACTTTTTACTGTAGCAAATTTGACCATCTGTTTTTTCTTCTAAAAAAATCTTAGATACTTCAATGTATATAACACTAATGAAGTATGTTCACACTACTACAGAATATTTATCCGTGTCGGGCGTTTTGGGTTTCCCGCGGCGGGCAAACCGGTCCGCCGCCGCCGAAAGGCCACGGTAAATCGTGGCTTCCCGCGGCGGATAGCTTTGCCCGCCGTGGTTAATCAATTTACCGCAGTGGCCACATAAGAACGCTCGCCGCGGCAAATTGTTCAGGAAAAACAAGAAAAAAGAAAAAAAGCCCACACGGGCTTGGATCCGGGCCGCACTGAACCTAGATCCCGCCGCCGCCGTCGATCCATCGCCGTCGATTGGATCCGCCGCAGCTCCAACCCGCCGCACCGCCGGAGGGAGAGGAAGGGCCGGGGTGGGCGCCACGCCCACCGGATCTGCGCCGCCGTCGATTGGGTGGGAGGGAGACGACGCCGCGCCGTGGATCCGCGACGTCGCGGCGGGTTGGGGCCGCCCCTCCGTGGATCCGTGCCGTCGCGGCGGGTTGGCGCTGCCCCGCCGTGGATCCGTGTCGGACGGGCCACGCCGCTGCTCGCCACCGTGCGTGGAGGATCACCCGTCGCCGCTGCTCGCCACCGTCGTCAGGGATCTGCAAGGGTGCGAGTGTGAGAGGGACAAGATCCACCATTGATCTGAGAGAGAAGAAAGAGGGCTCCACACCTTGCGTCGGATCTGCCGCCGCCGTCACCGCCGGGGTCTCCATGCCGGCGTCGGGGCCTCCACGCCGGCCGGAGGAGGGAGAGGAAGGGGCGCCGCCGGGGCCTCCACCGCCGGCCGAAGGAGGCAGAGGAAGGGGCGCCGTCGGGGCATCCACCGCCGCCGTCGGGGCGGCCTGACCTAGAGTGCGTGGGGACAAAGAGAGTGGGGAGGAAGAGAGGGAGGAGGAAGAGAGTGGGGAGGAAGAGAGGCCGACTGCGCGACAGGAACAGAATGTGGAGGCTGACTGCGCCCCCCGAAACCCTAAGTATACCTATATATACGTGTAGACGAATATCGGGCCAGCTTGGGCCTGATGGGCCTAGGCCTTTTCCGTGGCGGGCTTTTAACGTTGTCCGCCACGGTAAATTGATTTACCGTGGCGGACACCTTACGATGTCCGCCACGGTAAATAGGGTATTTACCGTGGCGGGCATCTTATTATGTTTGCCTGCCCGCCGCGGTAAATAAAAAATGCCCGCCGCGGTAAATCGTGGGATTTACCGCAGCGGGCAAAAATAGGTGCCCGCCACGGAGTGCAAAAGTGCAACGCTGCGCATATTCGTTTGTGTAGTAGTGTCAATAAAGAATCATATATGTAAAAACTTGATGTATCTAAAAATCTTTTGCAAAAAAAAAACATATGATCAAAATTGCTTTAATAAAAATTCGGTGACAAGTAAACGAAAACGGAGGTAAGTATAAACTAAACTGGAAAGCATGCATCTATCTTCTTGTAGCTAGTCTATGGAACAAACAGGCAGCGTGACGCGGACGTACGGACCCACGTGCATTGAAAGCCTTTGACAACGGATCGCTCGAGAGCTTCCTTCGTCTAGGAGACTAGCAGAGGACCGAGTGATAGCTCAGTTGGTCCGCTTATGGCGGGTTCGATTTTTGATTGAACGAACTTTAAGTTTATTAAAGTCGGCTGATAAGTCAATTAAAATTGATTTATTTTAAGAAATAAATATTATAAATTTTAGCAAATAAATTCAAGCAGACAGGCCTTTTACGTGTCTGACGGGGCTTTTCCCAAATTTATTTTAGGTTTCTTTGCTTCACAGCACACAGATGTTTTATAATAGTCAGAGGTGACGTGCTCGTCACGCAAAAATGCCAGATCACCCAAGTGTCAAATACTGTAGCTCAGTGTATCGCTGGCGGTGGTGCTGTTCATACGTCCTTTTCCTACTGTTTCTCATCCACTGTTCGTTACTTTCTCGCTTAGCGTTCAGCGCTCTGTACCCTGTTCATCTAAAAAAAGTCGAGCACGGCAGAGCGCGCCAACCCATCCTAGTTATCCATATCCATAAAAAAATGTAGTGCTAGGTGAAAGTATCTGAACTGTATTCATACGACTAATGATTAATTATATTAATTTTACGGAAAAGCTAACGGACACTCGTTGTTTCATGTCCTCCCGTCAGGCCAATTTCTGTCCGTTTGATCACGTCATTGTTTTATAGCAACAGTCTAATACAGCCGGCCGCTCGGTCCGTGACTGTTCTTTATTGTTTTCTATATCTGACAATTGAGCCCGCTCTCCACTGTTTCTATTTTCAAAACGTGAACTCATTCTCCGTGTTGTTTTATCTTTTTGGGGTCTCTTAGCCTGTTCGTTTGGCTATGGTTTGTCGTAAATGATCATAAATTTTTAGTCTGAACAATATTTTTCTCTCACACAAATTAAACAACACTATTTCTTTATCAACCAGCAACGAAACGAACCAGTCAACCGAACAGGCTCTCTGTCTGAATAGGTGGTGTGGGTGCGTGTGGTGTGAGCTGTATGCAAGTTCAGATAAAGACTGACACAATAAAAAAAACTGAGAAAAATGAGGAGGCCCACCAATACTGACAGTGAGTATAGGATGGAGAAAGGGACGATGAGCGACGAAAGGGTGCGGGTGTGGGTGCGTGTGGTGTGGGACGTACGTCTTCGCCTAGTGAGATGTTGACGTGGGCAGCGATGACACTCGTTGGGTCGACCTCACCCACGTGTTAACTTGTTTCGTGTCCTCCCGTCAGGCCAATTTCTGTCCGTTTGATCACGTTATTGTTTTATAGCAACAGTATAAGGGGGTGTTTGGATTCGATGACTACAATTTAGAAGGTGTCACGTAAAAGTGTCGCATAGGGTATTCGGATACTAATAAAAAAAACAAATTACAGAATCGGTCAGTACTCCACGAGACAAATTTATTAAGCGTAACCTGTCATTAGCATATGTTTACTGTAGCACCACATTGTCAAATCATGGACTAATTAGGCTTAAAAGATTTGTCTCGGAAATTAGTCACAAACTATGTAATTAGTTTCGTAATTAGTCTATATTTAATACTCCATGCATGTGTCCAAACATTCGATGGGACAACGACTAAAGTTTAGGAGGAGCAACCAAACACCCCCTCTGGCTTATTCGGCTTATAATTGGCTTTATTTCTTTTTTCAGCCGGAACAGTGTTTCCCTCTCATAACAATTCAGCCGAACGATGTTTTTCAGCCAAACGAATAGGACCTAATCTGACAATTGAGCCCGCTCTCCACTGTTTCTATTTTCAAAACGTGAACTCATTCTCTGTGTTGTTTTATCCTTTTGGAGTCTCTGCCTGAAGTGGGAGGAAAGGCTTGGCTAGTATACTGGATTCTAATTCGTAAGAAAATATATGTTTTTTTTCTAAAAAATCATATAAATAAAAAATATGCTTTAAAAAATTCCAAGCTTTTTGTGGGCGAAGAACAAGTTAAATACAAACCATTTTAACTAGTTGTGCTTAAAAGGGATTATAATTAAAAAAAATACAATTATTACCATAAAAGAGAGGCAAAGAAACGGAAGAAAATCACTGCGAAACTAGGATATTGTCGTTTCAGAGTTCCAGTGAAGAAAGCAATAAACGCTCCGAGGAGAAACAGAAACGTTTTGTTTAGCTCCTACTACGTTTGGCTCTGGTTCTCCTCATTCCTCGCAGAAACGGAAACGTTTCACTTAGCCAAACGTGCCCTTAGTTTCTAAGAACCAAATCCATCAATCACTGTCCCAATTTGGATTTTGGAAAGGAACATTTTATGGGCAAAGCTTCATCTTGAACCTAGCCATTTTGTCTCTGATCCCTATCCTGACATTGGGCACCTCACACTACTGGAAACTTGAATTGCTCTGTGGGTGACCAAATTTTCTGTGCATTTTTTTCGGCACGAATAGAAAAATGATGAATTTTCTATCGGTTTCAAAATATCCCGACAGAAAAATACAAAAACCCATAGAATAATTATATGATTTTTCTGTGCCTGGGAGTAAACACACGGAAAAAATAAACACTCACAGAAAAAAAATTGAAATGATTGTGTCGGTTTCTTTAAATCCTCATAGAAAAAATATATACACGCACAGAAAAATTGGTATTACTGTGTCGGTTCTTTTATAAACGCACAAAAAAACATACACATGCACAGAAAAATTCAAACGACCACTAGGATTTAGCGTTCGCGCCCTCTGTTTTGGCGTTCGCGCTTTCCGTTTTGGCGTTAGGGCGTTCTCATGAAAAGAAAATACATTAATTTATAAAAATAAATAAAAAATAGAAAAGTCCCTAATGTACTGCAGTAAAGATTTTGGGCTAAGCAAGGACTGAAGGTTCCTGTTGGAGGTAGACAGTGAAGAGTTGTTGAGTACCTATGAGACTCAAGGTACACTTCTTTCTTCACTAGTTTTATTTGTTGTATGACAATGTTGTTATTCTGCATTTTATTTGTGTGCCCACTTGTCTGAGTTTGGAATGTTTGTCCTTGCACCAAAAATAATTGAGCTTCTTTTGTTGTGATATCTCATATATTAATATTTGAAACAAAACTAGTTAGTATGTCAAACCGAACATGGATGTATAATGGTTGGCAATATGGCAAAGCTCCCTCGAATGAATGGATTGATCGAACCAGTGAATTCTTGAATAGTGCATTTTCAATTTCTGGTGTAGCTGAAAATGATACTATTAAGTGTCCTTGTGCACAATGTCGGAACTACTTTAGGCATATAAGATACACTATAGAGATGCATTTGTGTAGGCACGGTTTTAAGAAAGACTATGGAACTTGGACTGAGCATGGTGAGGGGCTGATTTCACATGATGGATATGATGGTGTGTGAAATAGAGAGGGCACTGATGAAGTTGATCAGATGGATCAAATGTTGGTTGAGCTTGCTGGGCACCATCCACCTATACTGGATGCTGAGCCATCAGCATATGCCAAAGCTTTCTATAGGATGGTTGCTAGTGCAGATGAGTTGGTGCATGATAGAACCACACACTCACGCTTGTCTGTTGTAGCTCGCTTGTTTGCTGTGAAGTCACGGTACAACATGTCCGTCACAGAATATGATGATATACTAGGCATAGTACATGAACTCTTTCCTCCTGACTCCAAGTTACCTAATGACTTCTACCAATCTAGGAAATTATTAGAGGGTCTTGGTATGCAATATATCAAAATTGATGTTTGCTATAACAATTGCATGCTATTCTACAAAGATAACAAGGACAAAGATAACTGTGATTTTTGTGGTGCTAATCGGTATGTGGAAGGGAGAACAAAGGTTGCACGCAAAGTTTTGCACTATCTTCCAATCACAGATAGGCTGCAAAGGCTATATCTACATGGGGAGACAGCCAAGTTAATGAGATCATATAGTTCCACAACATGTGGTAAGATGGTGCACCCTTGTGACGGAGAGCATTGTGAATGTTGCACCTTACTCATGTTGGCCAGTCTTTGTGACCCCACTGAACCTACCTCCTGGCACACTCTTAAGGTCTGAGTATATTTTCCTCGCACTTGTTGTTCCTGGTCCGGAGCATCCTGGTAGAAAATTGAACGTTTTAATGCAGCCCTTAGTTGATGAATTTCAAGAACTATGGAAGGGGGTCACAACATGGGATGCTTCGTTGAAGGAGGAGTTTACAATGAGAGGAATCTACCTTTGGTTAGTACATGACTTTATGGCTTATGGGGACTTTTCCGGCTGGAGCACCCATGGTAGGTTGTCATGCCCATATAGGTGTGGTTGTCGAGGATTCCTACTCCCTAATGGGCGTAAGGCTTGCTGGTTTGATACCCATAGGCATTTCTTGCCTGAAGATCATCCATTTAGAAATGAAGCTAATGCTTTTCGTAAGAACACCAAGCTGTTTGATGAGGCACCTAGATACTTAACAGGGGAGGAAGTGCAAGCCCATGTGAACCAGTTTGCTGGTGATACACAAACCTATGGTAGATTGCACAATTGGACATATGTACTTTGTTTTAGGCAGCTTCCATATTTCCATAAGTTGCTACTTCCACATAATATTGATGTAATGCATAATGAAAAGAATATGGGTGAAGCCTTATGGAACACATGTTTTGACATAGCTAAAAAGAGCAAAGATAATGTGAAAGCTAGGCTAGATCTGGCTATTATATGTAACCGTCCTTCCATGCATTTGGTGCAAAAGAGCAATGGGCAATGGGATAGGCCTAGAGGTCCATTCCGCGTTCACAAAGATGTTAAGCCAACCATCCTGCAATGGTTCAAAGAATTGCAGTTCCCTGACTCATATGCATCCAATCTGAATCGTGCTGTGAATCTGCTGCAAAAGAAAATTTTTGTACTAAAAAGTCATGATTATCACATCTTTATGGAAAGGATGCTTCCTATAGTGTTTCGTGGGTTTTTGCCAGATAATGTGTGGCATTGTTTGGCTGAGCTTAGTTTCTTCTATCGGCAATTGTGTGCCAAAGAGCTTAGAAAATATGTTATCCGCTCTCTAGAGGAGAATGTTGCAATGCTTCTTTGCAAAATGGAGAAGATATTTCCTCCTGGTTTCTTCAATGTTATGCAACATCTCATCATACATTTGCCTTATGAAGCACGATTAGGTGGTCTTGTCCTAGCACGTTGGTGCTATCCATATGAGAGGTAAATCTAGAAATATTCAAATAACTAGTTTATTTATGTCACCGACCATAAGTTAGCTATCTGTAATACGTTGCTCTCACTTCGTAGGTGTATCAAAAACTTAGGAAAAAAGTAAGAAATAAGGCTCGTGTTGAGGCTGGCAATGTTGAGGCATTTCTTGTTGAAGAGGTTGCAAATACACTAAGTCTATATTTTAGACCCCATGCTCGATCTGTTAAAAATAAGGTGCCTCGCTATGATGATTGTGCATCTTCATTTCAAGGTACATGTGACCTTGACATTTTTAAATGCCCGGGTCGTTGCATGAGCCCTAGAGGTGTTCGTGAACTCTCAAACAAGGAGTACAAGGTTGCTTTTCTATACATATTGACAAACATGCCGGAGATGGATGCTTTCTTCACGTATGTTCTGCCAAAAACATCATTCCTGTTCTGTTCTAGATTTTTTATTATCTAGGCATAACAAGAATTTTGTTCATGTAGACACTTTGATAATGAACAGTGGAAGAGCCGTATAGCTCCCACAGACCAGCAACATCGTGATTTAAGGTTAAATGGTTGGAAAAATAGCCGTGGTATACAATCTGGTCCAAATTTTTTTGATTGGTTCAAAGAGCAAGTAATTTTCTCATACACTTCAGCCTTTGTTCTGTTCCAACATTGTGAATTATGATAAAAAACTTATCACATAATTTGTGTTTTTTAAGTGCTTGAAAATAGCTAGCATTCACAATGCTCTGTTCCAAATGTCCTATGGTTACTGCCCTCGAGTTAGGTCCTATGGGTGTTATGATGTCAATGGCTATAAATTCCATTCAAAGAAATATGAGAGTGGAAGAGTAGGGCTAACAACTATCAATAGTGGTGTTTGTGTAACTTCTTTTAATGAATCAGACAATGCTCTAGAGTATTATAGAATCATAGAAGATATAATTAAAATTGAGTGGGAAGGCAGCATGGAACTAGAGTTGGTGCTGTTTTATTGCTCCTGGTTTGATCCAACACCCAATGGATTGAGGCGTATTGAAGATCTAGGCTTGGTAGAGATCAATCATACATTAAGATTATCAAATTTTGGCCCATTTGTGGTGGCTAGTAAGGTTACTCAAGTGTAGTATCTATCATACCCGTGTAAGAATAGAGAGTTGTCTTCATGGTGGGTTGTCTACCATGTTGCTCCACATGGATGTGTGCCTATGAATGAAAGCAGTAGTGAAGCTATGAATATGGAAGGGGTAGTGCAGGATGTCTACCAAGCGGATGGTTTGGATGGCGCCTTTGTCATTGATTTGAGTGATGCCTTGGAGTCCATAATTGCAATGGGATCAGATGAGGTTACTGACCCAAAAGACTTGGAAGCAATACAGAAACAAGTTGTTCTGGATGAGGAATATGATGAAGAAGCTATTGAAGAAGAGGAAGAGACGGAAGAGGATGATGAATCAATGGATGAAGAAGATGAAGAAACTTATGATCCAAATGATTTTTTAATATGCAGTCCAAAATATATGTTTTAGTTATGCTATTTGTTATGCATAAGATCCTATGTAACTGTTTTTGAATATGCAGCCAACAGTCCAGTATTATTAATATATCAGTTTGCATGTGTGCTTGAGTATTACTAAATCTGAATTCATGTTGTTTTCTCTCAAATCCTTTATCTAATGCAATATGCAGTCTAAAATATATTTGAATATATGCAGTCCAGTATTTTTTGTGAATGTGCAACCAGTAGTCCATAATTATTAATATAGTAGTTTCCATGTTTGCTGCCCCTCCAATAATTTGTTGTCTGATACACTATTTGTTTTAAGATGGATCTAACATATTGTATCTACTGCAGATGGTCAGTACACGCAACAAACGTGTACCCAGTTTTCGTGCAGCCAAAAGGAATGATGGTTCTGAAAGTGCAGGCGGTTCCATGATCCATTCCATTCGACACACACGCCATGTAGCCAGCAGCAGAAGGCATGCCCAAACAAATGAAGGTTCTGGAACTGCAGGCGATGCCTCACAAAGGACAATAGTTGTTGAAGCACCCCCAGTAGAGCCACCCAAGAAAAGAGAAAGGAAGGCAGGGTCCCAAACAAAATTGAAACAACCTCCACATGGTGTTAAAGTGGCTCTTAAACCAAGTGGTGACGAGTGAGTGCATTTCTTGCTTGATTCTTTGTTGGCTCCTGATCTTTGGTGCCAGTAATTTGTTAGCTTGATTCTTCTTTGCATACAATCTATCACTGTCTCAGTTAAGTGTGCAGTTTTTTTTTGTATCTACTAGCAGCTGCACATGATGTCCTTTTACTAGCATATGCACATAATCCTTGCAGCCAACCTTTTTGTGCTGACCTGTTACTATATAATATATATTTATAGTCAATTTAGTTATATTTACTATCCGCCACCTTACAAATACACTACTCAGCTTGGGGTCATACTTAGAAGAGAATATCCAGGTGTGATTGTGGAGGTGGATGAGAACGGTGATGAATTCAAGCGCCCAGCTTTGGATTGGGCAGATTATTTTCATAAAATCCTAAGGCTACGGAAATGACAAGGGGAGAAAAAGTGGTTTCCGAATTTTGGGTAAGATACCTATGTTCAATCTGAAATTTCTGAGCAACATCTAAAACTTGAAATTTCTAAAATCTATGCAATGTGAAACCTATGTTCATGGTTTTGTACACATGCAGCGTTTGTTCCAACTTGCAGCAGGAGATCAACAAGATGCGGACTGTGTTCTAGAAGCCTGTTTGAAGAAAAGGGCGAGGAACATGATGTATCAAGTCTTTGTGGATCTTTGTCAAGGAGTACTATAGGGAAATAAAACACATATAAATCAAAGATGCAGTAGCGTGCCATATTGACCTCGAGTATGAGCAATACAAGCAAGGAAAGCTCGAGTGGTTGAATGATGAGGTGTGGCTCCTCCTTTATGCTTATTGGTGCTCAGATGAGTACAAGGTCAAACTTAAGAGGGGGCAAACATCTCGCTCAAGTAATGAAGATATTGCTCAAAACCGAGGAGGATCTAGACCATTCACAGAGACACAACAAGTATTGGTATGCACGTGTATATTCTTTATTCTTTAATTTCTTTTTAGGAACTTAGTAGCCTATTGTATATTCATATCTCATTGGAAAATTTACTATTTTTTAGGAAGCTAACTTTGGACCACAGAAAGCAACCCCTATTAATACATTTGCTGCGATGAAATCTGGCATGAAAAGCCTGGATAACAAAGGTAGATGTGGTCCAATCAGTAGCCACAAAGCACAGAAACTCATGGTATGTATGTGACATGTGTGCTGAAAATTTCTGCTTGTACAGTTCTAGTGTGTATACTACTTCGAGTACTTACATGACGTCTTTTGTGGAACTTCTTAATACAATAGTTGTAGATAATTAAGTATCTTCACTGTTCTAAAATTTCATGACTTTAGGTCATTAGGTTTTGGAGTTACAATTTTTTGAAGTTTCCTGTCAGCTTATGTTCATATCTGCACAACAATGCTTCTTTGTGCTTTTTCACCCTGTTAACTTAAGAATCAGGTCTATGTTATAACTAGAAAGATGTGGAGAACTTCTTAAACTTTCCAAAATATTAAAGAACATATTTTTCTGTGATCTAGAACTCTAGTTATGATTTATTTAAGTGACTTTCTTGCTGCTGTCCAGAAATTTCAGAATACAACGTTACCACGTTTTGGCTATCTGTAAATCTGTAGAACATGTTTTCTTGTTCTGGTCTTTGTAGGATGACTACCTTGCTGCTGTTAAGAGGATAGAATGTGCAAACGAAGAGGATGAAGACGGTGCAGACATGGAAGTGGATGGACATGAGGTTGAGCAACAACAATATTTGAATGGAAAGGCGCTATATGATGTGTCTAGTGGTGCCCCAAGAAAGCATGGGCGTCTTGCCATAGCAAATGGTGCAGTTAAGTCTTCAGATGCATGTCAGGGCAGCCGGAAGGGAAAGAAGTGTGCGTCCATCAAATTCAGTGACTATGCAAAACATGTCTTGAGAAATGGAAGAGCTACGTCGTGCAAATGGAAGGCCGGAACGAGAGAATCGTGAAAAGGACAACACACTACAGCAAAACAAAGTTCTTGTAGGCTTGGTACTGGTATGTGCAATGCTCTTGTAAATAATTCACCAATATTATATGTGAATTATCTAATGATTTGAATCTGAAATATCTGTGCTTGCAATACACTTGTAGAACCTTTACCAGAAGACAGCAAGGGTTGTACCAGAAGAAGCGTTACGACACTTGTCCGCTACTCAAGCAATTGTGAGTATATCTTCATTCCACTATAAACATGTTTTGTAGCTATCAGATCCAGCACTTAGAGATTTAAATATGTAAAGGAAGTAGAAACTGATTAGTATTTTGTGGGGTACTATTTAGAATGTCAACACACAGTGCAGCAGTGAGGAAGTGGCCTCATGTTGATTGTTGTATAGCTACTACAGTGAATTTGCATGGCTATTGCGGTGAGGAAGTGGCCTTATGTTGGTTTGTAATGTTTCACACCTTGAAAACCAGCAGTTTGAATACTTTAAACCTTGTCCAATTCCACTTACTGTTGTAACATTGTCCAATTTAGAGGCTTTGCTAAAAGTGTTATATTGTTGGGAGACAATTCCACTTACTGTAACTTTGTTCACATTCAGGCAATAGGGCCTTCTCATGCTGCCTCAGAATCTGCCAACAATGGTAATGATGTTGGCCACACCAATGGGGATCTTCATGCTGCAAACGTTGACAACAGTCAAGGTTCCGACAACAATGGCGATCATGCATCGATAATGTGATGGTTGTGTTTAGTTGCAAAACATGGATGTGATGGTGGTTTCTTCTTTTGTAGAGTTGTGATCTCTATTTTTTATTTTATTCATATGAAAAGCTCCATCTCAAATATTCTATGTTATATCTATGTTTTGTATTTAGGGGTGTAGGTTTTGTCCCTTATATTTTTCTATGTTCCCACAGTACGGTTACAGTCTTTATATCAAATGTTATGATTAGAGATCGTATAGCAGGGACGGACTGTAGTAGTGATCAGTAAAGGTTGTGATTAAGGGTCGCACATGGATTGTGATTAGGGATTAATAACCATTGTGACTAGTAGTCGCATATGTTTTGTGATTAGGATAGTGGTTTTGGACCTACCGTCTGCATAGATTACAAATTTTAGTTTCCCCTATGATTCCCCTCGTAGTTGGCAGCTTGTTGTATTTTAGGGTCGCTGCAAGTGTGTGACTATGCTTTGTCCCCTAGTTGGTAGCCTTTTGTGATATATGTTTGCTTCAAGGTTGTGACTATGGTTTGCCTCAAACCCCAGTTGGCAGCTTGTTGTGTTTCCGAGCCACGGCAATAATTTTGACAATGGTTTGCCCTTCAGTTGGCATCTTGTTGTGTTTAGAGACCACTGCATGGGTTGTACGTTTTGCTCCCAGTTGGCAGCGTTTTGTGATTTAGGTTTGCTTCAAGGGTTGTGATTATGGTTTATCCCCCAACCCCAGTTGGTAGCTTACTGTGTTTTGTGGCCACTACAATGATTTTGACAACGATTTGCCAGCCCCACCCAGTTGTCAACTTGTTGTGTTTAGTGGTCGCTTAAAGGATTGTGACTATGGTTTGAGCCCCTGATTGGAAGCCTTTCGTGGTATAGGGACCGTTGCCAGGATTTTGACATTGGTTTGCCCTCCCGGTTGGCATCTTGTAGTTTTTTGGGGCCAATGCAAGGATTTTGACAATGGTTTGCCCCAAGTTGGCAGCATGTTGTAATTTATGGGTCATTTTAAATGTTTTGCCTATACATCCATTCGGATTAGTGTTGCAACGTCCATACTAATTAGGCTTCACAACATCTATTCTGATTACGGTTGTAGCATCCATTCTGATTTGGGTTATGGGGTTCTTTCTACCATATGCTCAGGATCCTACTTTTTAAAATTCTCAAATATGGGTATGCTATACTCTGTGCATACTAGTTAGGGTTGCAACATTAGTACTGATTAGCGTCATGGCATCCATACTAATTAGGGGTCACAGAGGGATATTGATTAGTGTTGCAACATCCATACTGATTGGGATTGCAACATGCATACTGATTAGGGCTGCAAGAGGCATACGGATTAGGGTTATGTGGTTTGTCTTACCATCTGCTCAGGTTGATACTTTTTAGAATTATCAACTGTGGGTCATGTATACTCTTGCATACTGGTAAGGGTTGCAGCATCTATATTGACTAGGGGTCGCAACACCCATAGTGATAAGGGTTGCAGTAGACATACATGATTAGGGTTATGGTGTTTGCCCTATTATATGCTTATGTTGCTACTTTTAAGAATTTTTAGACATGGGTTAGTGTTGTGGCATCCATGCTGATTAGGGTTGCAATATCCATGTTGATTATGGCTCAGTAGACATACCGATTAGGTATCGAAACCATACCGATTAGGGTTACAATAGGTATACTGATTTTCGTGTTTGTTTTAGGGTTGTAGGTTTTTTTTTAGGTTGCTGCTTGTGGTTGTGTTTATGATTTGTCCCTCCTAGTTCACAGTTTTTTAGGTGCCCAATAGTTTTAAACCCTTTTCATATTGTGTAATGTCCATTCACTACAAGAAATTTTGGACAGGGTGTACACTGACGCTGCCTCCGGTCCCTTGCTTACATCTCATGAGCAACGCACGTGTGGCTCGCGCCGCCTCTTCTGCCTTGCTATCCAGCACCAGCAGGAATGTACTCCTCCGTTTTTATTTAGATGTCATATTTGTCTTTGGTTTCACAGACCAAGGAGGAGATTAACACTGAATTAATCCTCCTCGTATTTTCTGCTCCATCCGATTGATGCTCCGTCGTAGAGAGCGCTCCGGTCGCTCTATGCCTCTAGCTCCCTCCCTACATGGCTGCATGCAAGTTGACCATGAAGATCCCTTTGTAGTCCACCTGCAAGCATATCGATTTAAATCTTGTCGAAGGAAAGAGGCGACACATAGGGCCCGTTTGGTAGAGCTCTGGCTCCAGCCAAAACAACTTTAGTTGTGACTTCACCTATGCAGCGGATTCACTTGGGGAGGTAAAACCATTTTCTAGACCGTTTGGCAAAACAGCGTCACCTTGGTACTCTAAAATGATAAAATATCCATTATGCCCTTATTTTTTCATTTTTTTCTTTTCCATATTCCTTATCTGTTCAGCCCACGGTTTCTTCAACCTCCGGACCTGCGTGCGGAGTGCCCCATCGCCCCTGCGCTACACCACCCTGCGGTCGCGCGCCCCCTCCGGGGTTGTTCACGCGCCCCACCGCCTCCGCGGCAGCACGCCCCACCATCCCAGCGGCCGCGCCCCCCCGCCAGGGTTGCCCGCATGCGCCTTCGCCGGGTCGCTTGGCCGGCGCTACAGCACCTTCACGGCGCATCTGCCCGGCCGCCTACACTCGCTTGTGCTCTGGCGGATCTGTTAGCCCTTGCCTCGGTAACCACCGGCCGCAGCGCCTCCGTCCACCTGCCCTGTGTTTTGCCCGGATGGAGGGGGCAGTTCGGGGAAAGGGACCACCATCCAGACGGAGGAACCCAAGGAAGCTAGTTTTTTCCGCTCCCATTCTCTCCCATGCCTTCTCTCAGCGGCTTGTCCGGTGCTTCTTCGAAGAAGCCGAGCGGCAAAGACGCGTTTGGTTGGCGATGGGGAGAAGCTGCTCCCGGAGCCGTTCGGGGAGCGCTACCAAACGGCCCCTTAACTGCATGGCTCTCCTAGCGAAGCACTTAGACCAAAATATGTAATGCAATTGTGACTTTTTCCAAAAAAAAAAAAAAACAGATACGATATCTAAATAAAAACGGAGGCAGTATTATATTGGCTGCACGACGCATGGCGCAGGCGGGGCCTGTGTGCGAAGATGCCATGTGGATCCGATTGGAGGGATCGGAGTTTGCTTTTAATTTGCTTGCTACGACGTCGCGGTTCACCAACCTCCCTGATTGTCGTTTGTCACTCTGCACACACACTCTTTTCCAGCAGAAAGTACTGCATGCTTTCTCATAAAAAGAAAGTACTGCATGCAATGTGTGATGAAATATAAAATGTAAGGTAGTATGGTAACTACTACCTCACCGCAGAAATGACGCGAAGTCAAACAACTTAAATTTTAAGCAAAATTATAAAAAAAATTAACTCTTAGAATGCCGAATAAGTACAATTAGGACGGGGTGTTACACTGACACTGCCTCCGATCCCTTGCGTGCATCTCATGAGTCGGCCTGGGCATTTTTTAACCGCAAACCGAACCGAACCGAAGTGTCGGTTTTTCGGTTTTCGGTTTACGGTTCGGTTTCTACTTTTGCACTGTTCGGTGTTCGGCTTCGGCTTCGGTTTTATACTCAAACCGAACCGATTAACCGACAAAACCGATGCACACACACGCTTCCGTCGCTCCCAGACGGCCAGACCTTCGCCCACCATGGCCCATCGGGGCATCAAGCCACTTGGCGTCTCTCGGCGGCAGCAAGAAGAAGCTGCATGGCGGCGCCTACCCCAGCAGCGCCTCCGTTTCCGTCTCCGCTCCTCCCGCGCCCGCGCTCCGGTGAGTTCGCTCCCCCACGCCTTCCTCCCGAGCCCGCTGCTCCCACCGCCTCCGCCGGCCGGAGAAACAGGAGGAGGGGATTTTAGGTTTCGGCGCGGCACGGGCATACTCCCCTAACCCTAGCGGGGCGCGCCGTGGCCCATGGCGCTGGGAGCGGCTCACGGCAGCCCGGGGGCAGGCCGGCGAGGAGCGGCGCATCTGCTTTCGAGACGGCCGGCGCGCGGCGGGGAATGAACAGCGCATCCACCAAGCAGCGGCGGCGCGAGCAGCGAAAGCAGCGGTGGCGTCCGCGAGCGGCGTCGTCGTCGTCTAGCAAGCAGGGGTGGAGGGGCCTAGGCGCATGCCGCGCAGCTGCGAGGGCAGGCCAAGGCGCGGCAGGGAGGCCACGCCCAAGCGCGACGGCGAGCACCGAGCAGGACTTGCAGCTACGAGGGCAGGCCAGCTTGGCTCCAGCAGACGACGGCCGACGGGGCGGCGCAGCTCCCCCGCGGCGGCGTGACGCATTGGCGAGGAGGCTGCGAGGCATGGCCGGTGGGCTTCTGCGAGCAGGCATGAGGTCCTCTAGTTCTCTCCTCTCTCTTTGCTGTCCGTTCGGTGGAACCGAGAAACTGACCCGACGAAACCGAAACCGATCTCGTCGGTTTTTGATTTTGCAAGAAACCGATCGGCTCTTGATTTCTGGAAACCGAAATTTATGTAAACCGAGCAAACCGAACCAAAGTCTCGGTTAAAACCGATTGCCCACCCTGACTCATGACCAACGCATGGGTCGCTCGCGCCGCCTCTTCTGAGTTGCTATCCAGCACCAGCAGGAATGTATTATGTTGGTTGTTCGACGCGTGGCGCAGGCGGGGCCGGTGTGGGAAGGTGACATGTCGATCCCATTGGAGGGATCGGAGTTTGCTTTTAATTTGCTTGCTCCCACGTCGTACTTCACCAACCACCCCGCTTGTCTTTGGTCGGGCTGTGGACAAACCGAGCAAGCCAGAAGTCTGAAATGGACGCTTTGCTGAAACAGATGGATGGTCTTAGTCGTTGCTTTGAAGCTTTTGATTTTATGTTCATTAGTAGAGATTGTAATAGATTAGCTCATGAAAGTGCTCGTCTAGTTTCTCATGACAACCAGGTGGAAGAGTGGCTTATAACCCCACCAGCTCTTAGGGAGTCTTAGGGATTTTGTAGACACCGATTGTAACTCTGTTCATGGCTACTACATGAAGCTCCGGTTTTCCCTCCCCTCCGCCCCCCCACCAAAAAAAAAACGCTTGTCGTTTTCACTTTGCAATGTGTGATGAAATATAAAATGTAAGGTAGTATAGTAACTAGTACCTCGCCCCAGAAAAGATGCAATTTTCGTTTTACGAATAAGTGAGACAACTTAAATTTTAACCAAAATTAAAAAATATTAACTTTTATAATGCCAAATAAGTACAATTAGATTCATTATGAAATAGGTTTTCACAATGCACTTATTTGGAGTCATAAATATCAATAATACTTTTATAAACTTGATTGTTGGGGGGACGCCTTTGGAGCCCCACCACGTCTTGGCCTCGTTAAGAAGTTGGACCCTCGACCACCTCTTCCTTCCGTACCCAAGGATGCAGCATGCGAGGCTCCAACCGTCGTGGCCCGAGGGATGTCTTTGGCGGGACCCTCGCCACCTCACCCAACCACGGGCGCTAGAGGAGGCGCCTCGCTAACGCCTTCGTCGAAGGTAAACTTGGCTCTGCTTCCTTGCAGATTGGGTTTCGACTGCGAGGTCATCCAGGCTAGAGGAAGCCGTCGCAAAGTTTTCTCCATCGACGTGAGATGAAGCTCTGAAGGCAGTGGTCCCCAGGAGCGGAATCCCCAATGGCGACAGGAGAGTAGTTGGGGAGCATGAGGAATGTCCGTGGTGCCCCCGCAGCGGGCAAAAATAGATGCCCGCCACGGAGTGCAAAAGTGCAACGCTGCGCATATTCGTTTGTGTAGTAGTGTCAATAAAGAATCATATATGTGAAAACTTGATGTATTTAAAAATCTTTTGCAAAAAAAACATATGATCAAAATTGCTATAGTAAAAATTCGGTGACAAGTAAACGAAAACGGAGGTAAGTATAAACTAAACTGGAAAGCATGCATCGATCTTCTTGTAGCTAGTCTATGGAACAAACAGGCAGCGTGACGCGGACGTACGGACCCACGAACTTATTAAAGTCGGTTGATAAGTCGATTAAAATTAATTTATTTTAAGAGAAAAATATTGTAAATTTTAGCAAATAAATTCAAGCAGACAGACCTTTTGCGTGTCTCACGGGCTCTTCCCAAATTTATTTTAGGTTTCTTTGCCTTACAGCACACAGATGTTTTATAATAGTCAGAGGTGACGTGCTCGTCACGCAAAAAATGCCAGATCACCCAAGTGTCAAATACTGTAGCTCAGTGTATCGCTGGCGGTGGTGCTGTTCATACGTCCTTTTCCTACTGTTTCTCATCCACTGTTCGTTACTTTCTCGCATAGCGTTCAGCGCTCTGTACCCTGTTCACCTAAAAAAAAGTCGAGCACGGCAGAGCGCGCCAACCCATCCTAGTTATCCATATCCATAAAAAAATGTAGTGCTAGGTGAAAGTATCTGAACTGTATTCATACGACTAATGATTAATTATATTAATTTTACGGAAAAGCTAACGGACACTCGTTGTTTCATGTCCTCCCGTCAGGCCAATTTCTGTCCGTTTGATCACGTCATTGTTTTATAGCAACAGTCTAATACAGCCGGCCGCTCGGTCCGTGACTGTTCTTTATTGTTTTCTATATCTGACAATTGAGCCCGCTCTCCACTGTTTCTATTTTCAAAACGTGAACTCATTCTCCGTGTTGTTTTATCTTTTTGGCGTCCTCAGCCTGTTCGTTTGGCTATGGTTTGTCGTAAATGATCATAAATTTTTAGTCTGAACAATATTTTTCTCTCACATAAATTAACCAACACTATTTCTTCATCAACCAGCAACGAAACGAACCAGTCAACCGAACAGACTGTCTGTCTAAATAGGTGGTGTGGGTGCGTGTGGTGTGAGCTGTATGCAAGTTCAGATAAAGACTGACACAATAAAAAAAACTGAGAAAAATGAGGAGGCCCACCAATACTGACAGTGAGTATAGGATGGAGAAAGGGACGATGAGCGACGAAAGGGTGCGGGTGTGGGTGCGTGTGGTGTGGGACGTACGTCTTCGCCTAGTGAGATGTTGACGTGGGCAGCGATGACACTCGTTGGGTCGTCCTCACCCACGTGTTAACTTGTTTCGTGTCCTCCCGTCAGGCCAATTTCTGTCCGTTTGATCACGTTATTGTTTTATAGCAACAGTATAAGGGGGTGTTTGGATTCGATGACTACAATTTAGAAGGTGTCACGTAAAACTGTCGCATAGGGTATTCGGATACTAATAAAAAAAATAAATTACAGAATCGGTCAGTACTCCACGAGACAAATTTATTAAGCGTAACCTGTCATTAGCATATGTTTACTGTAGCACCACATTGTCAAATCATGGACTAATTAGGCTTAAAAGATTTGTCTCGGAAATTAGTCACAAACTATGTAATTAGTTTCGTAATTAGTCTATATTTAATACTCTATGCATGTGTTCAAACATTCGATGGGACAACGACTAAAGTTTAGGAGGAGCAACCAAACACCCCCTCTGGCTTATTCGGCTTCTTTTTTCAGCCGGAACAGTGTTTCCCTCTCATAACAATTCAGCCGGAACGATGTTTTTCAGCCAAACGAATAGGACCTAATCTGACAATTGAGCCCGCTCTCCACTGTTTCTATTTTCAAAACGTGAACTCATTCTCTGTGTTGTTTTATCCTTTTGGAGTCTCTGCCTGAAGTGGGAGGAAAGGCTTGGCTAGTATACTGGATTCTAATTCGTAAGAAAGTATATGTTTTTTTTTCTAAAAATCATATAAATAAAAAATATGCTTTAAAAAATTCCAAGCTTTTTTGGGTGAAGAACAAGTTAAATACAAACCATTTTAACTAGTTGTGCTTAAAAGGGATTATAATTAAAAAAATACAATTATTACCATAAAAGAGAGGCAAAGAAACGGAAGAAAATCACTGTGAAACTAGGATATTGTCGTTTCAGAGTTCCAGTGAAGAAAGCAATAAACGCTCCGAGGAGAAACAGAAACGTTTTGTTTAGCTCCTACTACGTTTGGCTCTGGCTCTCCTCATTCCTCGCAGAAACGGAAACGTTTCACTTAGCCAACCGTGCCCTTAGTTTCTAAGAACCAAATCCATCAATCACTGTCCCAATTTGGATTTTGGAAAGGAACATTTTATGGGCAAAGCTTCATCTTGAACCTAGCCATTTTGTCTCTGATCCCTATCCTGACATTGGGCACCTCACACTACTGGAAACTTGAATTGCTCTGTGGGTGATCAAATTTTCTGCGTGCGTTTTTTTGGTACGAATAGAAAATGATGAATTTTATGTCGGTTTCAAAATATCCCGACAGAAAAATACAAAACCCATAGAATAATTATATGATTTTTTACGTGCTCGGGAGTAAACACACGGAAAAAATAAACACTCACAAAAAAAAAAATTGAAATTATTGTGTCGGTTCTTTAAATCCTCATAGAAAAAATATATACACGCACAGAAAAATTGGTATTATTGTGTCGGTTCTTTTATAAACGCACAAAAAAACATACACATGCACAGAAAAATTCAAACGACCACTAGGATTTAGCGTTCGCGCCCTCTGTTTTGGCGTTCGCGCTTTCCGTTTTGGCGTTAGGGCGTTCTCATGAAAAGAAAATACATTAATTTATAAAAATAAATAAAAAATAGAAAAGTCCCTAATGTACTGCAGTAAAGATTTTAGGCTGAGCAAGGACTGAAGGTTCCTGTTGAAGGTAGACAGTGAAGAGTTGTTGAGTACCTATGAGACTCAAGGTACACTTCTTTCTTCACTAGTTTTATTTGTTGTATGACAATGTTGTTATTCTGCATTTTATTTGTGTGCCCACTTGTTTGAGTTTGGAATGTTTGTCCTTGCACCAAAAATAATTGAGCTTCTTTTGTTGTGATATCTCATATATTAAGATTTGAAACAGAACTAGTTAATATGTCAAACCGAACATGGATGTATAATGGTTGGCAATATGGCAAAGCTCCCTCGAATGAATGGATTGATCGAACCAGTGAATTCTTGAATAGTGCATTTTCAATTTCTGGTGTAGCTGAAAATGATACTATTAAGTGTCCTTGTGCACAATGTCGGAACTACTTTAGGCATATAAGATACACTATAGAGATGCATTTGTGTAGGCACGGTTTTAAGAAAGACTATGGAACTTGGACTGAGCATGGTGAGGGGCTGATTTCACATGATGGATATGATGGTGTGTGAAATAGAGAGGGCACTGATGAAGTTGATCAGATGGATCAAATGTTGGTTGAGCTTGCTGGGCACCATCCACCTATACTGGATGCTGAACCATCAGCATATGCCAAAGCTTTCTATAGGATGGTTGCTAGTGCAGATGAGTTGGTGCATGATAGAACCACACACTCACGCTTGTCTATTGTAGCTCGCTTGTTTGCTGTGAAGTCACGGTACAACATGTCCGTCACAGAATATGATGATATACTAGGCATAGTACATGAACTCTTTCCTCTTGACTCCAAGTTACCTAATGACTTCTACCAATCTAGGAAATTATTAGAGGGTCTTGGTATGCAATATATCAAAATTGATGTTTGCTATAACAATTGCATGCTATTCTACAAAGATAACAAGGACAAAGATAACTGTGATTTTTGTGGTGCTAATCGGTATGTGGAAGGGAGAACAAAGGTTGCACGCAAAGTTTTGCACTATCTTCCAATCACAGATAGGCTGCAAAGGCTATATCTACATGGGGAGACAGCCAAGTTAATGAGATCATATAGTTCCACAACATGTGGTAAGATGGTGCACCCTTGTGACGGAGAGCATTGTGAATGTTGCACCTTACTCATGTTGGCCAGTCTTTGTGACCCCACTGAACCTACCTCCTGGCACACTCTTAAGGTCTGAGTATATTTTCCTCGCACTTGTTGTTCCTGGTCCGGAGCATCCTGGTAGAAAATTGAACGTTTTAATGCAGCCCTTAGTTGATGAATTTCAAGAACTATGGAATGGGGTCACAACATGGGATGCTTCGTTGAAGGAGGAGTTTACAATGAGAGGAATCTACCTTTGGTTAGTACATGACTTTATGGCTTATGGGGACTTTTCCGGCTGGAGCACCCATGGTAGGTTGTCATGCCCATATAGGTGTGGTTGTCGAGGATTCCTACTCCCTAATGGGCGTAAGTCTTGCTGGTTTGATACCCATAGGCATTTCTTGCCTGAAGATCATCCATTTAGAAATGAAGCTAATGCTTTTCGTAAGAACACCAAGCTGTTTGATGAGGCACCTAGATACTTAACAGGGGAGGAAGTGCAAGCCCATGTGAACCAGTTTGCTGGTGATACACAAACCTATGGTAGATTGCACAATTGGACATATGTACTTTGTTTTAGGCAGCTTCCATATTTCCATAAGTTGCTACTTCCACATAATATTGATGTAATGCATAATGAAAATAATATGGGTGAAGCCTTATGGAACACATGTTTTGACATAGCTAAAAAGAGCAAAGATAATGTGAAAGCTAGGCTAGATTTGGCTATTATATGTAATCGTCCTTCCATGCATTTGGTGCAAAAGAGCAATGGGCAATGGGATAGGCCTAGAGGTCCATTCCGCGTTCACAAAGATGTTAAGCCAACCATCCTGCAATGGTTCAAAGAATTGCAGTTCCCTGACTCATATGCATCCAATCTGAAGCGTGCTGTGAATCTGCTGCAAAAGAAAATTTTTGGACTAAAAAGTCATGATTATCACATCTTTATGGAAAGGTTGATTCCTATAGTGTTTCGTGGGTTTTTTCCGGATAATGTGTGGCATTGTTTGGCTGAGCTTAGTTTCTTCTATCGGCAATTGTGTGCCAAAGAGCTTAGAAAAGATGTTATCCGCTCTCTAGAGGAGAATGTTGCAATGCTTCTTTGCAAAATGGAGAAGATATTTCCTCCTGGTTTCTTCAATGTTATGCAACATCTCATCATACATTTGCCTTATGAAGCACGATTAGGTGGTCTTGTCCTAGCACGTTGGTGCTATCCATATGAGAGGTAAATCTAGAAATATTCAAATAACTAGTTTATTTATGTCACCGACCATAAGTTAGCTATCTGTAATACGTTGCTCTCACTTCGTAGGTGTATCAAAAACTTAGGAAAAAAGTAAGAAATAAGGCTCGTGTTGAGGCTGGCAATGTTGAGGCATTTCTTGTTGAAGAGGTTGCAAATACACTAAGTCTATATTTTAGACCCCATGCTCCATCTGTTAGAAATAAGGTGCCTCGCTATGATGATTGTGCATCTTCATTTCAAGGTACATGTGACCTTGACATTTTTAAATGCCTGGGTTGTTGCATGAGCCCTAGAGGTGTTCGTGAACTCTCAAACAAGGAGTACAAGGTTGCTTTTCTATACATATTGACAAACATGCCGGAGATGGATGCTTTCTTCACGTATGTTCTGCCAAAAACGTCATTCCTGTTCTGTTCTAGATTTTTTATTATCTAGGCATAACAAGAATTTTGTTCATGTAGACACTTTGATAATGAACAGTGGAAGAGCCGTATAGCTCCCACAGACCAGCAACATCGTGATTTAAGGTTAAATGGTTGGAAAAATAGCCATGGTATACAATCTGGTCCAAATTTTTTTGATTGGTTCAAAGAGCAAGTAATTTTCTCATACACTTCAGCCTTTGTTCTGTTCCAACATTGTGAATTATGATAAAAAACTTATCACATAATTTGTGTTTTTTAAGTGCTTGAAAATAGCTAGCATTCACAATGCTCTGTTCCAAATGTCCTATGGTTACTGCCCTCGAGTTAGGTCCTATGGGTGTTATGATGTCAATGGCTATAGATTCCATTCAAAGAAATATGAGAGTGGAAGAGTAGGGCTAACAACTATCAATAGTGGTGTTTGTGTAACTTCTTTTGATGAATCAGACAATGCTCTAGAGTTGGTGCTGTTTTATTGCTCCTGGTTTGATCCAACACCTAATGGATTGAGGCGTATTGAAGATCTAGGCTTGGTAGAGATCAATCATACATTAAGATTATCAAATTTTGGCCCATTTGTGATGGCTAGTAAGGTTACTCAAGTGTAGTATCTATCATACCCGTGTAAGAATAGAGAGTTGTCTTCATGGTGGGTTGTCTACCATGTTGCTCCACATGGATGTGTGCCTATGAATGAAAGCGATGAGTGAAGCTATGAATATGGAAGGGTAGTGCGGGATGTCTACCAAGCGGATGGTTTGGATGGCGCCTTTGTCATTGATTTGAGTGATGCCTTGGAGTCCATAATTGCAATGGGATCAGATGAGGTTACTGACCCAAAAGACTTGGAAGCAATACAGAAACAAGTTGTTCTGGATGAGGAATATGATGAAGAAGCTATTGAAGAAGAGAAAGAGACGGAAGAGGATGATGAATCATTGGATGAAGAAGATGAAGAAACTTATGATCCAAATGATTTTTTAATATGCAGTCCAAAATATATGTTTTAGTTATGCTATTTGTTATGCATAAGATCCTATGTAACTGTTTTTGAATATGCAGCCAACAGTCCAGTATTATTAATATATCAGTTTGCATGTGTGCTTGAGTATTACTAAATCTGAATTCATGTTGTTTTCTCTCAAATCCTTTATCTAATGCAATATGCAGTCTAAAATATATTTGAATATATGCAGTCTAGTATTTTTTGTGAATGTGCAACCAGTAGTCCATAATTATTAATATAGTAGTTTCCATGTTTGCTGCCCCTCCAATAATTTGTTGTCTGATACACTATTTGTTTTAAGATGGATCTAACATATTGTATCTACTGCAGATGGTCAGTACACGCAACAAACGTGTACCCAGTTTTCGTGCAGCCAAAAGGAATGATGGTTCTGAAAGTGCAGGCGGTTCCATGATCCATTCCATTCGACACACACGCCATGTAGCCAGCAGCAGTGCGGCCCAAACAAATGAAGGTTCTGGAACTGCAGGCGATGCCTCACAAAGGACAATAGTTGTTGAAGCACCCCCAGTAGAGCCACCCAAGAAAAGAGAAAGGAAGGCAGGGTCCCAAACAAAATTTAAACAACCTCCACATGGTGTTAAAGTGGCTCTTAAACCAAGTGGTGACGAGTGAGTGCATTTCTTGCTTGATTCTTTGTTGGCTCCTGATCTTTGGTGCCAGTAATTTGTTAGCTTGATTCTTCTTTGCATACAATCTATCACTGTCTCAGTTAAGTGTGCAGTTTTTTTGTATCTACTAGCAGCTGCACATGATGTCCTTTTACTAGCATATGCACATAATCCTTGCAGCCAACCTTTTTGTGCTGACCTGTTACTATATAATATATATTTATAGTCAATTTAGTTATATTTACTATCCGCCACCTTACAAATACACTACTCAGCTTGGGGTCATACTTAGAAGAGAATATCCAGGTGTGATTGTGGAGGTGGATGAGAACGGTGATGAATTCAAGCGCCCAGCTTTGGATTGGGCAGATTATTTTCATAAAATCCTAAGGCTACGGAAATGACAAGGGGAGAAAAAGTGGTTTCCGAATTTTGGGTAAGATACCTATGTTCAATCTGAAATTTCTGAGCAACATCTAAAACTTGAAATTTCTAAAATCTATGCAATGTGAAACCTATGTTCATGGTTTTGTACACATGCAGCGTTTGTTCCAAGTTGCAGCAGGAGATCAACAAGATGCGGACTGTGTTCTAGAAGCCTGTTTGAAGAAAAGGGTGAGGAACATGATGTATCAAGTCTTTGTGGATGCTGTCAAGGAGTACTATAGGGAAATAAAACACATATAAATCAAAGATGCAGTAGCGTGCCATATTGACCTCGAGTATGAGCAATACAAGCAAGGAAAGCTCGAGTGGTTGAATGATGAGGTGTGGCTCCTCCTTTATGCTTATTGGTGCTCAGATGAGTACAAGGTCAAACTTAAGAGGGGGCAAACATCTCGCTCAAGTAATGAAGATATTGCTCAAAACCGAGGAGGATCTAGACCATTCACAGAGACACAACAAGTATTGGTATGCACGTGTATATTCTTTATTCTTTAATTTCTTTTTAGGAACTTAGTAGCCTATTGTATATTCATATCTCATTGGAAAATTTACTATTTTTTAGGAAGCTAACTTTGGACCACAGAAAGCAACCCCTATTAATACATTTGCTGCGATGAAATCTGGCATGAAAAGCCTGGATAACAAAGGTAGATGTGGTCCAATCAGTAGCCACAAAGCACAGAAACTCATGGTATGTATGTGACATGTGTGCTGAAAATTTCTGCTTGTACAGTTCTAGTGTGTATACTACTTCGAGTACTTACATGACGTCTTTTGTGGAACTTCTTAATACAATAGTTGTAGATAATTAAGTATCTTCACTGTTCTAAAATTTCATGACTTTAGGTCATTAGGTTTTGGAGTTACAATTTTTTGAAGTTTCCTGTCAGCTTATGTTCATATCTGCACAACAATGCTTCTTTGTGCTTTTTCACCCTGTTAACTTAAGAATCAGGTCTATGTTATAACTAGAAAGATGTGGAGAACTTCTTAAACTTTCCAAAATATTAAAGAACATATTTTTCTGTGATCTAGAACTCTAGTTATGATTTATTTAAGTGACTTTCTTGCTGCTGTCCAGAAATTTCAGAATACAACGTTACCATGCTTTTGGCTATCTGTAAATCTGTAGAACATGTTTTCTTGTTCTGGTCTTTGTAGGATGACTACCTTGCTGCTGTTAAGAGGATAGAATGTGCAAACGAAGAGGATGAAGACGGTGCGGAGACATGGAAGTGGATGGACATGAGGTTGAGCAACAACAATATTTGAATGGAAAGGCGCTATATGATGTGTCTAGTGGTGCCCCAAGAAAGCATGGGCGTCTTGCCATAGCAAATGGTGCGATTAAGTCTTGAGATGCATGTCAGGGCAGCCGGAAGGGAAAGAAGTGTGCGTCCATCAAATTCAGTGACTATGCAAAACATGTCTTGAGAAATGGAAGAGCTACGTCGTGCAAATGGAAGGCGGAACGAGAGAATCGTGAAAAGGACAACACACTACAGCAAAACAAAGTTCTTGTAGGCTTGGTACTGGTATGTGCAATGCTCTTGTAAATAATTCACCAATATTATATGTGAATTATCTAATGATTTGAATCTGAAATATCTGTGCTTGCAATACACTTGTAGAACCTTTACAGGAAGACAGCAAGGGTTGTACCGGAAAGAAGCGTTCTACGACACTTGTCCGCTACTCAAGCAATTGTGAGTATATCTTCATTCCACTATAAACATGTTTTGTAGCTATCAGATCCAGCACTTAGAGATTTAAATATGTAAAGGAAGTAGAAACTGATTAGTATTTTGTGGGGTACTATTTAGAATGTCAACACAAAGGTGCAGTGATGAGGAAGTGGCCTCATGTTGATTGTTGTATAGCTACTACAGTGAATTTGCATGGCTATTATTGCGGTGAGGAAGTGGCCTTATGTTGGTTTGTAATGTTTCACACCTTGAAAACCAGCAGTTTGAATACTTTAAACCTTGTCCAATTCCACTTACTGTTGTAACATTGTCCAATTTAGAGGCTTTGCTAAAAGTGTTATATTGTTGGGAGACAATTCCACTTATCTGTAACTTTGTTCACATTCAGGCAATAGGGCCTTCTCATGCTGCCTCAGAATCTGCCAACAATGGTAATGATGTTGGCCACACCAATGGGGATCTTCATGCTGCAAACGTTGACAACAGTCAAGGTTCCGACAACAATGGCGATCATGCATCGATAATGTGATGGTTGTGTTTAGTTGCAAAACATGGATGTGATGGTGGTTTCTTCTTTTGTAGAGTTGTGATCTCTATTTTTTATTTTATTCATATGAAAAGCTCCATCTCAAATATTCTATGTTATATCTATGTTTTGTATTTAGGGGTGTAGGTTTTGTCCCTTATATTTTTCTATGTTCCCACAGTACGGTTACAGTCTTTATATCAAATGTTATGATTAGAGATCGTATAGCAGGGACGGACTGTAGTAGTGATCAGTAAAGGTTGTGATTAAGGGTCGCACATGGATTGTGATTAGGGATTAATAACCATTGTGACTAGTAGTCGCATATGTTTTGTGATTAGGATAGTGGTTTTGGACCTACCGTCTGCATAGATTACAAATTTTAGTTTCCCCTATGATTCCCCTCGTAGTTGGCAGCTTGTTGTATTTTAGGGTCGCTGCAAGTGTGTGACTATGCTTTGTCCCCTAGTTGGTAGCCTTTTGTGATATATGTTTGCTTCAAGGTTGTGACTATGGTTTGCCTCAAACCCCAGTTGGCAGCTTGTTGTGTTTCCGAGCCACGGCAATAATTTTGACAATGGTTTGCCCTTCAGTTGGCATCTTGTTGTGTTTAGAGACCACTGCATGGGTTGTACGTTTTGCTCCCAGTTGGCAGCGTTTTGTGATTTAGGTTTGCTTCAAGGGTTGTGATTATGGTTTATCCCCCAACCCCAGTTGGTAGCTTACTGTGTTTTGTGGCCACTACAATGATTTTGACAACGATTTGCCAGCCCCACCCAGTTGTCAACTTGTTGTGTTTAGTGGTCGCTTAAAGGATTGTGACTATGGTTTGAGCCCCTGATTGGAAGCCTTTCGTGGTATAGGGACCGTTGCCAGGATTTTGACATTGGTTTGCCCTCCCGGTTGGCATCTTGTAGTTTTTTGGGGCCAATGCAAGGATTTTGACAATGGTTTGCCCCAAGTTGGCAGCATGTTGTAATTTATGGGTCATTTTAAATGTTTTGCCTATACATCCATTCGGATTAGTGTTGCAACGTCCATACTAATTAGGCTTCACAACATCTATTCTGATTACGGTTGTAGCATCCATTCTGATTTGGGTTATGGGGTTCTTTCTACCATATGCTCAGGATCCTACTTTTTAAAATTCTCAAATATGGGTATGCTATACTCTGTGCATACTAGTTAGGGTTGCAACATTAGTACTGATTAGCGTCATGGCATCCATACTAATTAGGGGTCACAGAGGGATATTGATTAGTGTTGCAACATCCATACTGATTGGGATTGCAACATGCATACTGATTAGGGCTGCAAGAGGCATACGGATTAGGGTTATGTGGTTTGTCTTACCATCTGCTCAGGTTGATACTTTTTAGAATTATCAACTGTGGGTCATGTATACTCTTGCATACTGGTAAGGGTTGCAGCATCTATATTGACTAGGGTCATAACACCCATAGTGATAAGGGTTGCAGTAGACATACATGATTAGGGTTATGGTGTTTGCCCTATTATATGCTTATGTTGCTACTTTTAAGAATTTTTAGACATGGGTTAGTGTTGTGGCATCCATGCTGATTAGGGTTGCAATATCCATGTTGATTATGGCTCAGTAGACATACCGATTAGGTATCGAAACCATACCGATTAGGGTTACAATAGGTATACTGATTTCGTGTTTGTTTTAGGGTTGTAGGTTTTTTTTAGGTTGCTGCTTGTGGTTGTGTTTATGATTTGTCCCTCCTAGTTCACAGTTTTTTAGGTGCCCAATAGTTTTAAACCCTTTTCATATTGTGTAATGTCCATTCACTACAAGAAATTTTGGACAGGGTGTACACTGACGCTGCCTCCGGTCCCTTGCTTACATCTCATGAGCAACGCACGTGTGGCTCGCGCCGCCTCTTCTGCCTTGCTATCCAGCACCAGCAGGAATGTACTCCCTCCGTTTTTATTTAGATGTCATATTTGTCTTTGGTTTCACAGACCAAGGAGGAGATTAACACTGAATTAATCCTCCTCGTATTTTCTGCTCCATCCGATTGATGCTCCGTCGTAGAGAGCGCTCCGGTCGCTCTATGCCTCTAGCTCCCTCCCTACATGGCTGCATGCAAGTTGACCATGAAGATCCCTTTGTAGTCCACCTGCAAGCATATCGATTTAAATCTTGTCGAAGGAAAGAGGCGACACATAGGGCCCGTTTGGTAGAGCTCTGGCTCCAGCCAAAACAACTTTAGTTGTGACTTCACCTATGCAGCGGATTCACTTGGGGGAGGTAAAACCATTTTCTAGACCGTTTGGCAAAACAGCGTCACCTTGGTACTCTAAAATGATAAAATATCCATTATGCCCTTATTTTTTCATTTTTTTCTTTTCCATATTCCTTATCTGTTCAGCCCACGGTTTCTTCAACCTCCGGACCTGCGTGCGGAGTGCCCCATCGCCCCTGCGCTACACCACCCTGCGGTCGCGCGCCCCCTCCGGGGTTGTTCACGCGCCCCACCGCCTCCTGGCAGCACGCCCACCATCCCAGCCGCGCGCCCCCGCCAGGGTTGCCCGTGATGCGCCTTCTTCGCTGGTCGCTTGGCGGCGCTACAGCACCTTCACGGCGATCTGCCCGGCCGCCTACACTCGCTTGTGCTCTGGCGGATCTGTTAGCCCTTGCCTCGGTAACCACCGGCCGCAGCGCCTCCGTCCACCTGCCCTGTGTTTTGCCCGGATGGAGGGGGGCAGTTCGGGGAAAGGGACCACCATCCAGACGGAGGAACCCAAGGAAGCTAGTTTTTTCCGCTCCCATTCTCTCCCATGCCTTCTCTCAGCGGCTTGTCCGGTGCTTCTTGGAAGAAGCCGAGCGGCAAAGACGCGTTTGGTTGGCGATGGGGAGAAGCTGCTCCCGGAGCCGTTCGGGGAGCGCTACCAAACGGCCCCTTAACTGCATGGCTCTCCTAGCGAAGCACTTAGACCAAAATATGTAATGCAATTGTGACTTTTTCCAAAAAAAAAAAACAGATACGATATCTAAATAAAAACGGAGGCAGTATTATATTGGCTGCACGACGCATGGCGCAGGCGGGGCCTGTGTGCGAAGATGCCATGTGGATCCGATTGGAGGGATCGGAGTTTGCTTTTAATTTGCTTGCTACGACGTCGCGGTTCACCAACCTCCCTGATTGTCGTTTGTCACTCTGCACACACACTCTTTTCCAGCAGAAAGTACTGCATGCTTTCTCATAAAAAGAAAGTACTGCATGCAATGTGTGATGAAATATAAAATGTAAGGTAGTATGGTAACTACTACCTCACCGCAGAAATGACGCGAAGTCAAACAACTTAAATTTTAAGCAAAATTATAAAAAAAATTAACTCTTAGAATGCCGAATAAGTACAATTAGGACGGGGTGTTACACTGACACTGCCTCCGATCCCTTGCGTGCATCTCATGAGTCGGCCTGGGCATTTTTTAACCGCAAACCGAACCGAACCGAAGTGTCGGTTTTTCGGTTTTCGGTTTACGGTTCGGTTTCTACTTTTGCACTGTTCGGTGTTCGGCTTCGGCTTCGGTTTTATACTCAAACCGAACCGATTAACCGACAAAACCGATGCACACACACGCTCCGTCGCTCCCCAGACGGCCAGACCCCTGCCCACCATGGCCCATCAGGGCATCAAGCCATACTGGCGTCTCTCGCGGCAGCAGCAACTGCAGTGGCGGCGCCTACCCCCGCGCGCCTCCGTTTCCGTCTCCCGCTCCTCCCCCGCGCCCCGCGCTCCGGTGAGTTCGCTCCCCCCCACGCCTTCCTCCCCGAGCCCGCTGCTCCCACCGCCTCCGCCCGGCCGGAGAAACAGGGAGGGAGGGGATTTTAGGCTCGGCGCGGCACGGGGCATACTCCCCTAACCCTAGCGGCGGCGCCGTGGCCCATGGCGCTGGGGAGCGGCTCACGGCAGCCCAGGGGGCAGGCCGGCGAGGAGCGGCGCATCTGCTCGGAGACGGCCGGCGCCCGGCGGGGAACAGCGCATCCACCAAGCAGCGGCGGCGAGCAGCGAGCAGCGGTGGCGTCCGGCGAGCGGCGTCGTCGTCGTCTAGCAAGCAGGGGTGGAGGGGCCTAGGCGCATGCCGCGCAGCTGCGAGGGCAGGCCAAGGCGCGGCAGGGAGGCCACGCCCAAGCGCGACGGCGAGCACCGAGCAGGACTTGCAGCTGCGAGGGCAGGCCAGCTTGGCTCCAGCAGACGACGGCCGACGGGGCGGCGCAGCTCCCCCGCGGCGGCGTGACGCATTGGCGAGGAGGCTGCGAGGCATGGCCGGTGGGCTTCTGCGAGCAGGCATGAGGTCCTCTAGTTCTCTCCTCTCTCTTTGCTGTCCGTTCGGTGGAACCGAGAAACTGACCCGACGAAACCGAAACCGATCTCGTCGGTTTTTGATTTTGCAAGAAACCGATCGGCTCTTGATTTCTGGAAACCGAAATTTATGTAAACCGAGCAAACCGAACCGAAGTCTCGGTTAAAACCGATTGCCCACCCTGACTCATGACCAACGCATGGGTCGCTCGCGCCGCCTCTTCTGAGTTGCTATCCAGCACCAGCAGGAATGTATTATGTTGGTTGTTCGACGCGTGGCGCAGGCGGGGCCGGTGTGGGAAGGTGACATGTCGATCCCATTGGAGGGATTGGAGTTTGCTTTTAATTTGCTTGCTCCCACGTCGTACTTCACCAACCACCCCGCTTGTCTTTGGTCGGGCTGTGGACAAACCGAGCAAGCCAGAAGTCTGAAATGGACGCTTTGCTGAAACAGATGGATGGTCTTAGTCGTTGCTTTGAAGCTTTTGATTTTATGTTCATTAGTAGAGATTGTAATAGATTAGCTCATGAATGTGCTCGTCTAGTTTCTCATGACAACCAGGTGGAAGAGTGGCTTATAACCCCACCAGCTCTTAGGGAGTCTTAGGGATTTTGTAGACACCGATTGTAACTCTGTTCATGGCTACTACATGAAGCTCCGGTTTTCCCTCCCCTCCGCCCCCCCACCAAAAAAAAAACGCTTGTCGTTTTCACTTTGCAATGTGTGATGAAATATAAAATGTAAGGTAGTATAGTAACTAGTACCTCGCCCCAGAAAAGATGCAATTTTCGTTTCTGAATAAGTGAGACAACTTAAATTTTAACCAAAATTAAAAAATATTAACTTTTATAATGCCAAATAAGTACAATTAGATTCATTATGAAATAGGTTTTCACAATGCACTTATTTGGAGTCATAAATATCAATAATACTTTTATAAACTTGATTGTTGGGGGGACGCCTTTGGAGCCCCACCACGTCTTGGCCTCGTTAAGAAGTTGGACCCTCGACCACCTCTTCCTTCCGTACCCAAGGATGCAGCATGCGAGGCTCCAACCGTCGTGGCCCGAGGGATGTCTTTGGCGGGACCCTCGCCACCTCACCCAACCACGGGCGCTAGAGGAGGCGCCTCGCTAACGCCTTCGTCGAAGGTAAACTTGGCTCTGCTTCCTTGCAGATTGGGTTTCGACTGCGAGGTCATCCAGGCTAGAGGAAGCCGTCGCAAAGTTTTCTCCATCGACGTGAGATGAAGCTCTGAAGGCAGTGGTCCCCAGGAGCGGAATCCCCAATGGCGACAGGAGAGTAGTTGGGGAGCATGAGGAATGTCCGTGGTGCCCCCACCCCCTAGTAAAGTGATGCCCTGCCCGGAAAGGGCAAGATGTAATTTCGCCAGGCCTCCGGATGTTCCCTATAAATACCAGTGGGTGGCACAGTAATAGATGATGAATTAATAGCCATTGACTCCACAATTTATTCCTTGTCCATTCTGTTTTGCTTCTCCAAAACCTTCGCTTTTTCACTCGTGTGGAACACCCTCGGCCTCCTCCGCGCTATTTCTTAGCGAGGGTAGGAGGCCAAGCGAAGCCCCAACAGTTGGTATTGTCCATGGGGACCCCACTGCACCACACCTACCTTAACTAACCATGGCGCCATGGAAAGGCAAGACCAAAGAACCTCTGCCGTCTGAGCCGGGTGTGATACACGCAACACAACCCACTCTACTGCTGCTAGGAGCCGCACTAGCTCTAGGCGTGACAGCCTCAGAAGGAACCCTCGTCGTGACGGAGCCGCCGCCCAACACAAAGCGCTCCGAAGGTCCGGCTGATCAAGAAGCCGAAGGCGACGACGGAGCAGGGCCTCACTGCCCTAAACCAAATGCTTGAAGAGTTGCAGTAGAAAAGGCGTTGCATTGAGGCCCATGAGAGACAAGCCCTCATTCAAGCAATCAGGCAAAAAACGGCGGAGGCCCGGGAACAACTGAGAAGAATGGATGAGTATGTCGCCACCACCGAGGATAGTGTGGACAATGACCTAAATCCACAGCCTCCTCAGCTTTTACCAGTCGACCCATACGTCGCTCAACCACACCATGACAGTGGCGTCGCCCAGCCACAGGCCAGCCCTCCACCACCCCTGAGTTGGTATTTCTTAACGCATACTGAAATAGTCCGCAAGCGCACGAATATACCGTTGTAGCATTTCACCCGAAAGTATTTAGGGTATCATGATTTATATTTCCCCAAGGGAAGGCCTGGGTATAAAAGTCTCTACTAGGTACACGAACAAGATAACATACTGTATAATATACCAAAGTTCATAGCAGGGGTAAGCCATGATAAATATTTGGATAGTGTGACACACACGAGCCACTCTCAAGAATGAAATAAAGAATAAAGAATAAGTCCTAAAATGAAGCATGCATACAAGTATCCTACTGTTGTTATGCAAAGATTAGCAAATGATCATACAAATACACGATTAGGACTTAGTTCTAAGCACCAAGGCATCCGGGGAGACCAAACGAGCATTGGTCTGCCAGCAAGCACGTAAGGTTATTTAGACTCCTACACTGTACTGTTGGTATTTCTTAATGTGAACAGAAAGAATCCACAAGTGCACGGAATTACCGTTATAGCACTTCACCCGGAATTATTCAGGGTATCGTATTTTCCACAGGGAACGGACGTACTCTTCTAGCTAGTTCACCCAAGAAAAACTGTAACACCCTAAAATTTGCTTTTCCAAAAGTAGAATTTAATTTGATTTAATTCCAATAGTTGCTTTAAATTTATGGGCCAATATTAATGATTTTAAAAAATCCTAAAATGAAATATAAGTTAGGAACCATGAATTGTGGCATTCATTCTGGTGTATTGTTTTATTGCTTGCTTTGTGTATGAGTAGGCTCTTTAGAAAACCAATTTGTGAAAACCCCTATTCAAAAATCTACTTTTATTTGGAATAGGAAAACCTTTTTCTTTTGCTTTGGGCTTCAACCTAACCCAGCTAGCCCCCAACCTATCCTAGCTAACCCTAGCCTACCCTAGCTAACCATGGCTAGCTCCTAGCCACCCCCGGCCACCCCTAGCCTGCTCTGGCCGGCCATAGCCAGCCTGAGCCAGCCATAGCCAGCCACAGGCGGGCTCTGGCGGCCTGTAGCCTGCCCTAGCGGCCATAGCCACCCATTAGCCTGCCCAGCCGGCCATAGCCAGGCCGCGGCCTGCCTCAGCCAGCATAGCAGTCGGCCCCGCCCTCCCTAGCTCACCAGCGCACATCAAGCCCAGCAGTAGCGCAGCCGGTCCCACAGCGGTCCGGCTTGGCCAGCCCGTGCCGCAGCCGCGTCCGCCCATACTCCAGCCGGCCGCCGCCGCTCCGATAGCCATGCCCTAGCTCGCTCCCACTTGATTGCGGCCCACGCCACAGTGGCGTCTCCTTCCCGGAGACGGGTCCGAGCCTGAGTTGGGTGCGCCGCCGCCCCGTGCCCGTGCACACGAACCGAGGTTCGTCGCCCTATAAAGGGCAAAGAGCCACCGCATAGAGCCGCCTCACCTAACCCTAGCCACCTACGCGCCCGCTTACTCTAGCCCTAGATCGAGCCGCCACCGCCTGAGATCACCGCCGCCGTTGATCTCCACCTCCACTGTCGTTTTGCCGTGGTAAGTAGCCACTCGAGCTTCGCGTCGCGCCAGGGATCGCGTTGGTGCCCTCCGCGCGCTCTCTCTCCCTCTCTGCGCGCCGCGCCGCCTCGCCGTAGTTGCACCGCCACTGTCGAGCCGCTCCACCGCGCGGACCGTCGCTTCCGGCCGCACCCTGACGCGGGGATGCGCCCCATCGGGTTCGCCGTCGCGCGCTACGCCCAAAGCCCTCACCTTGCCTTGCTGTGCACCGCAGCCGCGAACTCACCGGCGCCAGCTATGGTGCGCCACCGCATCCGCATCGCTGCCCTTGCTCGGTTCACCGTGGACCGGTGAAGCGGCTTGCCCGGCCGGTCCACAGCCGGTGCACTGCCCACGGCCAACCATAGCCGGCCGCTTTGCCATCAACACGGTCACCGCCGGCCAACCTTGGCCTTTATACCGAATTATTTTAAATGTGAAATTAGTTCAATTTAATTACATAATTGCCACCAGTAGCTTAATTAGGTTATAACTTGCTCGTCTGTATGGTTTCGTCTCGACACGTAGAATTGTTTTACGAGCGTGTCTTCTCCTGATTCATGTATTGATGTACTGTTTTTAATTAAAAGCATGTTTGTTTGCATGTGTAGCTATCCTGTGTGATGCTTGATGCGTATAGAGGATGACCCGTTTGTGGGAGACGAGGAGCAAGTCCAGGAGGAGTTTGAGCAGCCTTAGGTTGATCAAGGCAAGCGCAGGCACCATTTGATCATATTGATTACCTATTCACAATTTAATTCACTTTTACTTACATTGCATGTGTCTTAATTATGTAAACCCTAAGGACCTGACTAGCCCTACTTTGACCTTCCTTGTTACCCCTGGGGTTTTATCATGGGTAGTGTAGTTATGCTTAGCTGCTCCACCCGCAATGACACATGATGATAAATGTAATCTCGACTAATAGCTTATTGCAACATGATGATGTTAAAAGATGCTTTTATAGCAACTTGGTTTAAGGTGAAAGGGGGAACGAGTACTGGAGCCCTTCCCTGTTTCAGTGGTACTCGTGTCTACTCTCCCTAAGGACCGGTTCATGGAGTGACCACCTGGGACTTACCGTACATCCTCAAGCCATATGGCTCTGGCTTGACATATTAGCAGGTCCTCTACTAGTAGGGTGCAGGTTACCGGGTAGGCGTAAGAGAGTAACCTAGATAATGAATATTAAGTTGTGGATGTCTGGGTCCCGTGGCTATGGGGACGGCTTTCGGCACCTAGGTAAAACCTTGTGGGTTGCATTCTATTATTTAGAACCTGTGAACAGTCTCATAGTGAGACCCTGCCTGCTCACCTCGGTTGTATTTTGGTGCTGATCACCTCTGGCATATGGGGATCACGACTTGACGGTAAAGATGTACACCTCTGCCGAGTTTATTTTAAACCTGATATATCAGCCGTGCTCACGGTTATGAGCGGCCTAGACCCTCACATGATTAGAATATGGACAGTTGGACAATAGGTGGAGATTCTTCAGATGGAGGTGGTTACCTTGGTTTATGATGATGATATAATAATATTCATTTATGATAATTAATGGTCGGGATCTTTCACTCACTTTAGTAATCAGGTTGTAATAATAAAATTTGCCAACTAAAATGCTAATCTGCAGTAAACCTGTGTCAGCTTACCTTTGTTTAAGCCCTGCGTATCATTTGCTTTCCGCTTGTACTTGCTGAGTTCGACATGGACTCACCCTTGCTATAATCACAAAATTAAGGCTGCTCGGATACACAAGATTAGGAGGAGTTTCCTAAAGATCTACCTGACTTGTTAGGCTCATGTTCCTGCTGCTGACCTTCCTGTGGCGAGGTGGATCCGCTACAATGTCGTCGTCGTCTTTACCATTCGTTGGACGCTATCGCTTATGTTTCCGCTAGACTTTGATAAAGGCTTGTAATAATGATACTTGTACTCGTTTACACTCTTTTGTACGAACACTGTGTTTTGGACCATTAATGAAGTTGTTGCATGTGTGGAAATTGATCCTGGCACACATGTAATATGCACCTAGTTTATCCCTTCAGAATTGGGTGCGATAGAAGTGGTATCAAAGCCGTGTTGACCGTAGGATACGCAGCCTAGATTAGAAACGGCCGTTTAAGTTTCCTTTCATAATTCCTTTGCTTACTTCCTTCATTCAAATACTTTACTTTATCAGTTTATTGCATTTATTACCTTCAAGCATTTATTATCCTATCTTTCATTTATTATCTAACTTTGCATTACACCTTACTTCAATTACCATATCATGCATTGATCCTCATGTCATTTATTCATCATTAATCTATCTTTAACATCTCCTTTTTGTCCTTTTTTGCATACCTTAATTCATATAATCCTCATTCTTTTTGTCATTATATCATTCCTAACTTTTTCCTCATATCCATCCTTTATCATTTATATCACGATCTATTAACCACCCTCTGCATCCTTATGTTCTTATTCATATTATTAGATGGTCGCAACTTGTTGACCTGCCGCAAGAGCTCCATTTCCTATCGTCCTACTAGTGCTATTGAGTTCCCACTGAGGGGAAACGTCGACCACTACTACTTCACCCGCCGTCAGAAGCTGGATGATGGTACTAACCTCCAGCAGGGAGGACAGTAGGAAGGACAGGTGAATTGCCAAGCACTAGTGGTTTAGCAGCAAGCTGGGAACTAGGCTAGGCGCCAGGCACCCCGCCAAGGAGCCAGAGGAGACCCTGGTGATGATGGTGATGACGATGACACTGAGGATGGAGGTGTTGGAGGACCTGGAGGCCCTGGGAACCTACCCAATGCTTCTGATGGGTGGATTGTGACGTTCTGCACTCGTGATGGTGGGGAATGTTTCTTTCACCACAAACTGATGGACCTTCTCCACCAACAGTATGGCCAAGGGATGTATGCTGTGGAGTATCGGAGTGAGCATTGGAGCCACCCCGAGTACCCGAGCTTTTGGAGGATCTATGCTCATGTTGGAAGGCCTAATCCCGTCCTACGCGCTCTTCGAGTGGTGTCGGTTCATGAAGCCCCTGCTCCCAGGTCTACTCAAATGGCGCTCTATTCCTATCGCGACCACTTCTTCCACATGATCAACCAGGATGAAGATCGCTACTACCCTCGCAGATGTTGTGGGGAGCTTGCAGCGATGATTGCTTCGGCAGCTGGAGAGGAGAATGACAGGATGATTCCTATAGTGGAGCTATTGGCTGTGATAAACACTGAGCTAAATGCTTCACTGGTGGAGATCAAGCAACTGCACCAGTAGCAAGAGGAAGACAGGAGGAGGATCACTGAGCTGGAAGCCCAGATAGCAGGACAAGCGCAACCACCACCTTTTTGGCCGGCCCTTTCTCCACCCCGTGATGACCCACGCTATGGTGCTCCTTGTGGTCGAACTAGGATATATTAGGATATGCCCCTTTTGTGTAATAAATACCACGTCTAAAACGTTCGTGAGTCATCAGTCAGTCTTGTGCTAGGTAAGTTTGCTAGTGTTAGGTGTGGTTTGCTTGAGTGTGTGAGAAAACTTGAATTATTATTGTGCTTATGTGTGATTTGATTCTTTGTAATGAGTGCGATGAATTGTAGGGTGATGTCCACAATCTCATCAGATAAGATTAAGTTTAAGATTAATGAATAGCTAGTTTTGGGATACCGGTCTCTTATATCTTGCTTTATCATATCTTATACGACTTTATCATATCTTGTTTCATCATATCATATCCAGTTTGTCACCTGCTTATACCAATCAACCGGGTTGTTATATTGTATCTGTTACCTGTCACTTATCATGGGAATGTTGGATATCTATTGCACATCTGTTATGAGAGGAATGTTGTCCGCCTGCAATTTATATATAGAGAGTAATTATATACATGAACTGCATATGTTTATACATTGTCATTTTCATACCCCAGATGGCTCAGACAAGGAGCGGTGCTGGTGGTGACACGAACAACAACAACAACAACAACAACAACAACAACAACAACAACAACCCACCACCACTAAACCCTCCTCAGATGACTATGGAGCAGCTGGTGGCCATGCAGACCTAGCTTATGCAAGGCATGGCCCACATGATGACGGTGATGAATCAGAACCAGAACCAGAACCAGGGAGCCAACCAGCCACCTGGCTCGCCTAGAGACAAGAGCTGGGAATTCATGAAAGGACGCCCACCGTTCTTCTCCCGTAGCACCGAGCCTCTGCAAGCTGACGATTGGCTTAAAGCTATGGAGAGGCAGCTCAACATCGCTCAGTGCAATGACAGGGAAAAGGTCCTATATGGTTTAGGACAGCTTTAGGGAGCTACGCTCGATTGGTGGGACGTGTACAGCTTCGCATAGGAGGACCCCAATGCTATCACTTGGGATCAATTCAAGGAAGCCTTTAGGGCGCACCATGTGCCTGCTGGTCTCATCAAGTTGAAGAAGGAGTTCTTGGCCCTGAAGCAAATCTCCATGACTGTCTGTGAATATCGCGATAAGTTCACACAATTGTCGTGGTATGCCCCCAATGAAGTCGAGAAGGATGACCAGAAGCAGGAGCATTTCCTAGAAGGACTCAATGATGGGCTGCAGTACATGTTGTCTAGCACTACTTATGGTAGTTTCCAGGAGCTGGTAGATCGGGCACTTGTGTTGGAAAGCAAGCGCCGCAGGATGGAGGAGAAGAAGAGGAAAGGCAACTTTTCTCAGCAGCAATCGCCCTCGCTACAACAACCCTCAGTAGGGTTGTCAAGCCCGCCCTGCTTATCAGACTGGTGATCAGGGACAGGGTCAGAATCAACGTTACAACAATCAGGTGCAACGTCCCAACAACCAGGCACCTCGTTGGCCTACACCCAACAATGCCCATGTGAGAGGCAATGTCAACAACACTCCTACCGATATCACTTGCTTCAAGTGTGGTGCACTTGGGCACTATGCCAATGCCTGCCCCAAGAAGCAAGTGCAGAATGGATCGCAACCACAAGGACGCAATGGGCAACCCGGACCAGGACAAAAAGCTCAGAATGGAAGGGTGAACCACATGAAGGTGGATATTGCTAAGGAGGCACCGGATGTCATGTTTGGTATGTTTCTTGTCAACTCATACCTTGCTACAGTTTTGTTCGATACCGGAGCATCTCATGCATTCATTAGTGCACAATTTGTAGAAAAACATAGCTTAAACACTAGCACCATGAAAAATGCCTTGGTAGTCAAGTCACCTAGGGGAAAGATGGATACCAATGTCATGTGTCCTAGAGTAAGTATTAAAATAAGGGGGGTAGATTTTCTTGTTAATCCTATCGTCCTAAAGTCAGAGGGGATAGATATGATCCTAGGGATCAGATGGTTGACAAAATTCAAGGGGATTATACAGTGTGCAGAAAAGATAGTATCTCTTACAGCACCTAATGGGAAGAGAATTGATAGTGAATTATCTTAGCACTGGAATAGCTAAAGATATTAAGGTTGTGTGTGAATTTTTGGACATCTTTCCCAATGATCTTCCAGGTATGCCACCTGAACAAGACGTAGAGTTTATCATTGAATTTTTACCTGGTACTACACCTATATCTAAAAGACCTTATAGAATGGCTATTAATGAACTAGAAGAACTTAAGAAATAGTTAAGGGAGTTGCAATCTAAAGGGTATATCCATCCTAGTTTATCACCTTGGGGAGCCCTAGTTATCTTTCTAGAGAAGAAAGATGGGACATAGAGAATGTGTGTAGATTATAGGTCATTAAATGAGGTAACCATAAAGAACAAGTACCCCTTGCCTAGAATTGAAGATTTGTTTGATCAGTTGAAGGGAGCATGTGTCTTTTCTAAGATAGATTTGAGATCGGATTATCATCAGTTAAGAATCAGGCCCAGTGATATTCCTAAGACTGCATTTACTACCAGATATGGGCTTTATGAGTATACAGTCATGTCATTCGGGTTAACCAATGCTCCGGCTTACTTTATGTACTTGAACAAAAAATTTATGGAGTATCTAGATAAGTTTGTTGTGGTCTTTATCGATGATATCCTGATATATTCCAAGAGTGAGGAAGAACATGGAGAACACTTGAGGCTGGTTTTGCAGAAATTAAGGGAACATCAACTCTATGCTAAATTGACTATGTGTGAGTTCTAGCTGAAGGAGGTATCTTTTCTCGGTCATGTTATATCCAATGGTGGAGTTGCAGTTAGTGCGAGTAATGTGGCAAATGTACTCAAGTGGAACCCACCCCAGACAGTCAGTGAGATCATGAGTTTCTTGGGAATGGCTGGTTACTACAGGAGATTTATTGAAGGTTTCTCTAGTATTGCTAAGCCGATGACTGCTTTATTAGAGAAGGGGAAATATTCAAGTGGACCGACAAATGTCAAGCCAGTTTTGAGGAGTTAAAGAAGAGGTTGACTACAACACCTATTTTGACTCTGCCAGATATCACTAAGAGTTTCTCTATCTATTGTGATGCTTCTCGACAAGGTTTGGGTTGTGTATTGATGCAAGAAGGGAAGGTTATTGCTTATGCTTCAAGACAGTTGAAGAAACATGAATTGAATTACCCAACTCATGACCTAGAACTAGCTGCTGTGGTTCACTCACTGAAGATTTGGAGGCACTATATTCTTGGGCATAAATGTGATATCTACACTGATCATAAGAGCCTCAAATATATATTCACTCAGAATGACTTAAACCTGAGACAGAGAAGATGGTTAGAGCTGATCAAAGACTATGACCTAGAGATTCCTTATCACCCTGGTAAAGCAAATGTCATGGCAGATGCACTTAGCAGGAAGAGTTAGGTGAACATGTTGACAACTATAGAGTTATCTTCTGAATTTATAGCTAAGTTTGAACATCTTAATTTGGGTTTCGTTGCAAACACTCAAGGTACTTCTATAGATGTTGAACCAACACTAAAACAGGAAATTAGGGATGGTCAGAAGGAAGATGAGAGAATCCAAGAGGTTGTTGAATTGATCAAGAAAGATAAAGCTCCCGGATTCCGAATTGACCATGAAGGGACAGTTTGGTTCAAGCATAGATTGTGTGTGCCTGATATCCAAAGGATCAAAGATATAATCTTGAAGGAAGTTCATGAGTCCTCTTACTCTATTCATCTAGGAGGTACTAAGATGTATCAAGATTTGAAAGACTAGTATTGGTGGTACGGCATGAAGAGAGACATAGGTGAGTATGTGGCTCTGTGTGACACTTGTCAGCGAGTAAAGGCAGAGCATCAGAGACCAGCTGGTTTGCTGCAGCCCTTGAAGATTCCCAAGTGGAAGTGGGATGAGATCAGCATGGACTTTATAGTAGGCGTACCTCGCACTCAGAAGGGCTTTGATTTTATTTGGGTAGTGGTGGATCGCTTGACTAAGGTTGCACATTTCATATCTCTCAAGACCACCTATAATGGAGCCCGATTGGCTGAGAAGTACATGGAAAGGATAGTGTGTCTGCATGGAGTTCTGATGAGGATAGTCTTAGATAGGGGTACACAGTTTACTTTGAGATTTTGGGAGAAGTTACATGAGTCATTGGGTGCTCAACTGAGGTTCAGTATAGCTTATTATCCATAGACAAATGGTCAGACCGAGAGGATTAATCAATTTTTGGAGGATATGTTGAGGTCATGTGCTCTACAGTATGGTGATAGTTGGGATAGTAGTTTGCCTTATGCTAAGTTTTCTTATAGCAACAGTTACCAGGCTAGTCTCAAGATGTCTCCTTTTGAAGCTCTGTATGGCAGGAAGTGTAGGACCCCTCTGTTTTGGAATCAGACTGGTGAGAGATAGGTCTTTGGGCCCAATGCATTGAGGATAGCTGAAGAGCAAGTTTAGGTTATTATGCAGAATCTGAAGGTAGCTCAGTCCAAGCAGAAAAGTTATGATGATGTGCGTCGTAGAGAGTTGGTGTTTGAGGTAGGTAACTTTGTTTATCTGAAGGTGTCACCTATCAGGGGTCTTAAGAGGTTTAGAGTCAAAGGGAAGTTGGCACCTTGATATATTGGTCCTTTCAAGATCCTAGAAAGGAGAGGTGAAGTGGCATATCAGCTCGAGTTGCTCGCTAAACTGTCAGATGTGCATAATGTGTTCCATGTCTCGTAGTTCAAGAAGTGTTTAAGAGTACATGAGGAGCAGTTGCCTTTAGAGGAAATGGATATAAAGAATGACCTTACCTATGAAGAAAGTCCAGCTAAGACCCCAAAGATAGCTGAAAGGATCACAAGGAGTAAGACCATCAGAATGTGTAAAGTGCAATGGAAGCACCACTCTGAAGAGGAAGCAACTTGGGAAAGGGAAGATGAGTTAAAGGCAGATTACCCGCAGTTGTTCTTAGAGTCTTCCTAATCTCGAGGACGATATTCTTTTAAGGGGGGTAGGTTTGTAACACCCTAAAATTTGCATTTCCAAAAGTAGAATTTGATTTGATTTAATTCCAATAGTTGCTTTACATTTATGGGCAAATATTAATGATTTATAAAAATCCTAAAATGAAATATAAGTTTGGAACCATGAATTGTGGCATTCATGCTGGTTCATTGTTTTATTGCTTGCTTTGTGTGTGAGTAGGCTCTTTAGAAAACCAATTTGTGAAAACCCCTATTCAAAAATCTACTTTTATTTGGAATAGGAAAACCTTTTTTTTGCTTTGGGCTTCAACCTAACCCAGCTAGCCCCTAACCTATCCAAGCTAACCCTAGCCTACCCTAGCTAACTATGGCTAGCTCCTAGCCACCCTTGGCCACCCCTAGCCTGCTCTGGCTGGCCATAGCCAACCCCAGCCAGCCATAGCCAGCCCTAGCCGACCACAGCCAGGCTCTGGCCGCTTGTAGCCTGCCCTAGTGGCCGCAGCCACACCCTAGCCTGCCCAGCCAGCCATAGTAGGCCATGGCCAGCCTCAGCCCGCGCAGCAGTCGGCCCCAGCCTCCCTCGCTCACTAGCACGCATCAAGCCTAGCAGCAGCGCAGCCGGTCTCGCAGTGGCCCAGCTTGGCCAGCCCACGCCGCAGCAGCGTCAGCTCGTGCTCCAGCCGGGCGCTACCATGCCCTAGCTCGCTCCCACGCTCGGGTCACCGATAGCTAGGCCCCGCTTGCCAGTGCCCATGCCACAGTGGTGTCTCCTTCCTGGAGATGGGTCCGAGCCCGAGTTGGGTGTGCCGCCGTCTCATACCCATGCGCATGAACCGAGTTTTGTCGCCCTATAAAGGGGGAAGAGCCGCCGCATAGAGCCACCTCACCTAACCCTAGCCACATCCACCATCGTTTTGCCGTGGTAAGTAACCGCATGAGCTTCACGTCGCGCCAGGGATAGTGTTGGTGCCCTCCGCATGCTCTCTCCCTCTCTACACGCCACGCCGCGTGGCCATAGTCGCACCACCGCCGCCGAGCTGCTCCGCCGCGTGGACCGTGGCCTCCGGCAGCACCCTGACGTGGGGATGCACCCCATCGGGTTTGTCGTCGCACGTGCTATGCTCCAGAGCCCTTGCCTTGCCTTGTCGTGCACCCCAGCGTCGCCGCCGCGTGCTCACCGGCGCTGACTATGGCGCGCCGCCACGTCTGCATCGCCGACACTGCTTGGTTCACCGTGGACCGGTGGACTTGGCTTGCCCGGCTGGTCCACAACCGGTGCACCGCCCGCGGACAACCATAGCCCGCCGCATGGCCGTCAACGCGGTCACCGCCAGCCAACCTTGTCCTTTATACAGAAAAGCCCCTACAGCCGTTGGTATTTGCACCCGAAGCCCAAAAGCCTTTTCTATTTCGTTTTTAATTATTTTGTATGCGAAATTAGTTCAATTTATTTACAGAATTGCCACCAGTAGCTTAATTAGGCTATAACTTGCTCGTTTTAGCTCCGATTTAGGTGGTTCTCGTCTCTACATTTTTGTCTTAACGCGTAGACTAGTTTTACGTGTGTGTCTTCTCCTGATTCATGTATTGATGTATTGTGTCTAATTAAATGCATGTTTGTTTGCATGTGTTGCTATCTTGTGTGATGCTTGATGCGTATAGAGGATGACCCGTTTGTGGGAGACGAGGAGCAAGTCCAGGAGGAGTTTGAGCAGCCTGAGGATGATCAAGGCAAGTGCAGGCACCATTTGATCATATTGATTACCTTTTCACTATTTAATTCACTTTTACTTACATTGCATGTTTCTTAATTCTGTAAACCCTCAGGACCTGACTAGCCCTACTTGAACCTTCCTTGTTACCCCTAGGGTTTTATCATGGGTAGTGTAGTTATGCTTAGCTGCACCACCTGCTATGACACATGATGGCAAATGTAATCTTGACTAATGGCTTATTGCAACATGATGATGTTAAAAGATGCTTTTATAGCAACTTGGTTTAAGGTGAAAGGGGAACGAGTACTGGAGCCCTTCCCTGTTTTAGGGGTACTCATGTCTACTCTCCCTAAGGACCAGTTCGTGGAGCGACCACCTGGGACTTACCGTACATCCTCAAGTCATATGGCTCTGGCTTGACATATTAGCAGGACCTCTACTAGTAGGGTGCAGCTTACCGGGTAGGCGTAAGAGAGTAACCTAGGTAATGAATATTAAGTTGCGGATGTCCGGGTCTTGTGGCTACGGGGATGGCTTTCGATGCCTAGGTAAAACCTTGTGGGTCACATTCTATTATTTAGAACCTGTGAACAGTCTCATAGTGAGACCCTACCTGCTCACCTCGATTGTGTTTTGGGGCTGATCACCTTGGGCATATGGGGATCATGACTTGAGAGTAAAGATGTACACCTCTACAGAGGCTTTTTAAAACCTGATATATCAACCGTGCTCACGGTTATGAGCGGCCTAGACCCTCACATGATTAGAATATGGACAGTTGGACCACAGGTGGAGATTCTTCAGACGGAGGTGGTTACCTCAATTTATGATGATGATATAATAATGTTCTTTTATGATAAATAATGGCCGGGATCTTTCACTCACTTTAGTAATCAGGTTGTAATAATAAAATTTGCCAAGTAAAATGCTAATCTACAGTAAACTTGTGTCAGCTTACCTTTGTTTAAGCCCTGCATGTCATTTGCTTTCCGCTTGTACTTGCTGAGTTCGACATGGACTCACCCTTGCTATAATCACAAAATAAAGGCTGCTTAGATGCACAAGATTGGGAGGAGTTTCCTAAAGATCTACCTGGGTGTTAGGCTCATGTTACTGTCGTCGATCTTCCTGTGGCGAGGTGGATCCGTTATAATTTCGTCGTCGTCTTTACCTTTCGTTGGACGCTATCGCTTATGTTTCCGCTAGACTTTGATAAAGGCTTGTAATAATGATAATTGTACTCGTTTATGCTCTTTTGTACGAACATTGTGTTTTGGACCATTAATGAAGTCGCTGCATGTGTGGAAATTGATCCTGACACACATGTAATATGCACCCGGTTTATCCATTCAGAATCGGGTGTCATAAAAACACAAGGATAGAGTTGGCGAGGGTAGAGATGGATTCCAATGGTTTTAGGGTCTATGGATAGATAAAGTCTACTTCTACTTGCTTACTTTGGGGCATTGGATCACACCACGGTCTGCAAGCGATCCCGCCTATAGCTCTACGTCGAACACCGAATATGGGAGATTACAAGGGATGAGACAGGGCTATCACCACCGTCGCCTACCCACAGGAACTGTGGGGCACGAGGAAAACGAAGGTAGCTTCTAGCCTAGACACCACATCTACGCTTAACGACTACTACTCTAGTGTCGCATACAAGGTTATCCATCTCTATTAGGAACCCTCTACTAGAGTATCCGCTGCAAAAACGGACGACGAACCCTCAAGCTAATAAGAGTAAAGCTTAACTCATCAAAAGACTTAAGACCATAAGAACCATGAACACTTACTTAGTGGAAGAACTGATTGATGTACAAAGCATGTGTTCCTCGAGGTACAAACTTGGGAAGGCTACCGACAAGTCCAACGCTTCCCCGAGCTCTCCTCACATCTCTTCCTTACTACTCTAGATAGCTAGCTAGGGCCTAAGCCTTTGGAGTGAAGCTCAAGTGTGGTGTGCTCTTCTTTGGTATGTTGTTGTGTTGAGTGAGGGGAGGCATCCTTTTTATAGGTGGAGAGGAGGTATTTTTATCCCTAGAATATTCCTTCTCCCTCATAAGTGAGCAAACCGACCTCCGGTGCATTGAACTGGACCAAACCTCGCAATCGACATTGGAAAGGCGGTAAATGGCGATCGGAAAAGGTTTGGGCCAAGCAGATCCAGTTGGGGGCGGGCGCGCACCAGGTGGTGCGCCCACACCATGACTGGGCATGAATGAGCCCAGTCTCGATGGGTGTCCTCCAGTAGGCTTCCTGATTGGTCCTATGAAAGTTGATGCCACTTGGAGACAGTTTGGTTTGAGTTTCATCTTCTTTTTCTACTGGTTGGGCCCTGATTTGCCTGGTGGTGGGCCTTCTCCCCCTTTGGCTCATGCCGGGTGGTTGTTTTGTTATGTTTCTTGTATACTTTAGGCACATTTCCTGCGTTATTCCGACATGTCCTCCTGCAAATGAACAATCACCAAAACTCGTAGAACTTGTTAGTTAGAAGCCCTAGTTCTAAGTTTGGTGTTCATTTGAGTGGATTTTAGGAGTTAAGGACTGTCAACAAGCTCCCAAACACTTACCTCTTTGCTTCTCCTCGATTAAAGTTTAGAAATAAAAGTAATCACGAGCATAACATCCTGAGATATATAGCTAGCATAAAAGCCATTCCAAAACATTCCTTACATAGGTGGGATATGTGGCATTAGCTAACATGTTTCCTTGGGTTGTTGAAATGCGGAACAGTTCTCGAAACAAAGTCATCTTCCCAAGTTTCACATCTTAGTAACTTGGAGTCTTTGAAAGTTTTCATAAGAAAAACATAGTTCACTTTATACTCCTCAAAAGATACTCTAGAGTCGCTCAAGGGTGTATAATTCCTTACCAAGACATAGCAATGCCTTGCCTTCTTTTGTTTTGCCCTACTTCTAAGAGGTTTGTGTGGAGCTTACATTGGGATAAACATGATAGCATACTTGCATCGCATATATTGTAAAGTCAAATCGAGGATCCAAGGAGAGAAGTGTCATACTCTTAGATCAAGATGTGCATGTGTGTGGAATATGATATGAATATACTCCTTTTTGTAGATATGATCTCTCTATAACTCATTATTTTGAGACATGGCTATCTTTCTTTTTTTCTTTACTAAACATGAGCCTTCATGTGCTCATCATATATTTTTTTATACATGGACCTTCATGTGTCCTTATATTTTTCTTCTTCTTTCAGACTTTTTCATAGCACATGTCTCTTCTACTAAAAACAATATTTAGAGAGATCATACTTTTTAGAACATAGAGTATTTATTTGGTGGAAATGAATGGTATGTTTTTGCGTACTTCCATTGTAGAAGCAGCACATATATATTGCATGTACGTGATCCTGATCTTGGGAGCATGATAAATCTCTCAACAAGGGTCAACAAGACTTGACCAAACTCAATACAAAAACAGGCAGCATATGTAGAAAGCTTAAATCATGCAAGATGTCATATTTGCCTTTGGTAGGAATTTCTCACCACTTGAGGAGTATGTGACACTGATTTTATAATATTTCTGTCAAAATAAATTTTCCAAGTACTTTGAATAGAAATGGTAGGATTTCTAAGTCAGAACTATATCACACCTCACAACAACTTAGTCAACATGATTGTCCTATCAAAATATTTTCCCACACGTATAAGTATATGTATATGGAACAATCTTTATACAAGCTCCTATCTCAAAAATTCTATCATCATGTCACCTTTTGGAGTTTTGAATGAAGTGTGGTTTATAGAATTGCATGGTGGCATAGTTGGTTCATTGAGTTTAATTTTAGCGATCAAGATTACGTTTGTTTAAACTCAAGAATTTAGGGAGTTAAGGGATGTGTTGCACAAACCATCATTGAAGAGGAAGAAAAAAGAGCTAAGAGAAGTTAGAGGTGGTTTGGTTGAACCTGAGGTTTAGTCAACCCTCTCTGAAGTCCATCTGTCTTGTCATTCGGTATGCTGGATCATTCGATGTTTGTGCAATCATAAAGGTAGGAGATCTCGAATTAGTGTTTGTTAAGCTTGAGAGATCTCCCCCACACTTATTCTTGTACCTACTTTTATTTAACAAAGGAAAACAAAGATGGAAACAAACAAAGGCTCTACCAGCTGAAATATTGGGGAGCCTTCTTCTTCTTCTTCTTCTTCTTATTATTATTATTATTATTATTATTATTGTTATTGTTATTGTTATTGTTATTGTTATTGTTATTGTTATTGTTATTGTTATTGTTATTGTTATTGTTATTGTTATTGTTATTGTTATTGTTATTGTTATTGTTATTGTTATTGTTATTGTTATTGTTATTGTTATTGTTATTGTTATTGTTATTGTTATTGTTATTGTTATTGTTATTGTTATTGTTATTGTTATTGTTATTGTTATTGTTATTGTTATTGTTATTATTATTATTATTATTGTTATTGTTATTGTTATTGTTATTGTTATTGTTATTGTTATTGTTATTGTTATTGTTATTGTTATTGTTATTGTTATTGTTATTGTTATTGTTATTGTTATTATTATTATTATTATTATTTTATTTATTTATTATCATTATTATTATTATTTACTATTTTTTAAGTGTTCACCCATCTTTTTATCTTTGAGCAAAACTCAAGCATGGCTAACGTAAAATTGCAATATATTTCTGGCCTTGATTTATCTCCATCATAGATTACCTCTATTATTTATGAAAGTAATACTCCAAAGTTCATTAATCAAATTTCAACACCATGTCAAATTTTGATTAAAGAAAGCTATTTTAACCTAAGCACCATGCTTAATTTAAAAAAGCCTATGGATGTACCCATGAATACACCCAAACCAGAGCGTACGACATAAACAAGGGAAGGTGAACTTGTTTGAGCAAGTTATATTCTTATGGAAACAAAAATGAGTTGGTGAACATTGAGTTACCTTTGCATCCTGAGTATTCCTACCGGCAGCGTAAGTAGATGAAAGCTTTAGGGTTATTGCAGCGATTGCATGATAACATATGGTCGTCGATGACTCCTCTAGGCTGAAGTAGAAGAAGGCATACCACACCACTCAGGCGAGTTGCAAGGCTAGGCCACACACACAGCTAGTGTGTATGGACCATGGGTCTTGGCGGTAAGTAGCAAAGGTATAGAAGAGGAGAACCCTTCTTGCTTGTATGTGCGCAGTGCAGCTATGCAAGGTTGGTGGTAGATGAATAGTGGGCCAAGGCTTTGCATGCGTGCGAAAGCAATATTGGGTGGAGTCCCGCAGTACATTAGTGCTTTATGGTGGCCATTGTGGGGCGAACCGGCTCCTTCTCTCTCTTCTTCTCACTTTCTTTTTTATATCATATTTTTTTTTCTTCTCTTTTTTTCCGCTTTCTTTTTTTAGCTTTCCTTTTTCCTTTTATTAGCAAGGCAGAGCTGACATCATTTTTTTAAGCAGGATGGCCTTTGGTGTGTATAGAATCTTGTAGTGAGACTCTCTCCCCGACACTTGGACTTTTGTGTGAAAGTCAAGTGTGCAGTGTCGGGATCTCCTCTTGAATGTGTTCCACCAACAAAGAGCATCATGGTATATAGTTGATGCAGCTCCCATATTTTCTAGCATCGTATGTCCCTTGTTCTTCTTAATCTTAACCTGAAATGGTTAGCGACCAAGAATACCCAAAGGTGCATACTAACTTGATAGCATGTTCTTGCTTTTATTGACAAGAAAAGTTGTATCTTTTTTTATTAGGTAATCTAGGGTATATCCCGACAGTGCTTAGTTTACAGTCATAAGCTTGACCGCGGGAACTTCATCTTGAAGTTATCAACGGTGGTGTAGTTCCTAGCTTCACCACCAAGCATTTAGCATCATCGTTCAAGCTGCAAGGTTAGTGCCACAGTGCATCTATGAGTTTTGCAATATTTATGATAAACAAAAGCATCCACAACCATCCTTCTAAAAAGTTTGTGAACGAGGATTGAGAGATGGTTGGGATCCTTGTAGGAGCACGTGGTTTTAAGCGAAATGAACTCTTGAGACTCCAAAAGTGAGCATGAATCTTGAGGGATTTTGAAAGAGAAGGTTTCATGCTCATCTGTGGAATCCTTTTCTTTGGTCTCTAGAGTCGATGCTTCGGGATTGTCCATGGCACAAGAGTTTCTTTCTCAGGAGATATATCATATAGGATCAAGGTTGAATCTCGGCCATTATCAAGAACAATGTTTTGATGGCCAAAGGGACATGGTTTAGGTTCTAGTGAGGGTGGTGATGGACGTTCTGTTTCATAAGGATGAGAAGCAAGCTTAGGTGAAATGAACGGGGATATGAACTTCACCTCCTCGAATCGGTCATGGTTGAGATGATGCTTTGCCATTGGACTTTCTGGGCGAGAGATAGGAGTGGTGAAAGCAGTCTTTCCCAACTTTTCATTAAGGCTCCCATGAGAAGGTTTTTCTAGGAATAGCTTTTCAAAAGGGTAGGCTATGAGAAGATCAAAATCGAGGATGGCAAAGATGTGGAAGTCTAAGTGAACCTCGATTTTGTCTATGGTGATTAGCACAGCCTTGGTAATCCCACAACACTCGAAGATGAGTCCTGATGGGCTTTTGAAGAGTTTGTTGGTCGAGACTAGTGGCATGTTACCCAAGAGAGTTTTCGCAAGGAATTGTGACATGGTACTAGCCTTGACAGTGGGGTTGTGAAGGGCTTCTACGATAGTTCTCCTTAATGAACAAGGCATGGTCGTGGAAGGTGAAAGAATCCCAATTGCTTTGAAAGAACGTTTCACTTCCATTAACCATTCCTCTGATGGTTCTACTATGGGGGAAGATTCCTTAGGAAGATCAGAAGGATGAGAGCGAGGAGTAGTTGTAGGCTTTTTGTGCCAACAACGATTCGAGGTATTTCTATAATCCTCAAATTTGATGGGGAACTCTGAAGGATTAATTACTCTTTCCTTCGGTGTTCGTGGTTCGGGTGAGGGCTCATGAGTCGAATCTAAGGGAGTGGAAGGTACGGGTTTGGATTTGGCTGATGAGGGCTCCTCAAAGTTTGACATGATTTTTTCTTGGAGGGGTTTGGTTTTCATGATGAAAGAAGTGTGTTTGTCTAGGGAGTTTTCAAGGAATTTCACTTGTTTCTTCATGGTTTTGTGTGTTAACAAACCTCCAGCGGTCAGATCAAGGCATAGGTCAGACTCCATGTCATGACCTGAACAAAAGAGTCGCAGCAACTATTAGCGGTCCTTATCGACCAAATCTGACCGCCAAATAAGATACAAACAAAGGATAAACTAGCATGATTACACACATATGTTATTTAGATTGACATATTTCCACATGTATTGGAAGATCAATGTTTTGCAGGACATATACATGAATACGGTGGAAATATAGTCAAAACGTGCAACCAGAGAAAGCGTAAAGCAGATCTTATACACACAAACAAGGAATAATCTCACCTACCTTGCAAATCCAGGCCTCAAGAGCACAAGACCATAGCATGATTCTAATTCGTAAGAAAATATATGTTTTTTCTAAAAAATCATATAAATAAAAAATATTCTTTAAAAAATTCCAAGCTTTTTTGGGCGAAGAACCAGTTAAATACAAACCATTTTAACTAGTTGTGCTTAAAAGGGATTATAATTAAAAAATACAATTATTACCATAAAAGAGAGGCAAAGAAACGGAAGAAAATCACTGCGAAACTAGGATATTGTCGTTTCAGAGTTCTAGTGAAGAAAGCAATAAACGCTCCGAGGAGAAACGACAGAAACGTTTTGTTTAGCTCCTACTACGTTTGGCTCTGGTTCTCCTCATTCCTAGCAGAAACGGAAACGTTTCACTTAGCCAAACGTGCCCTTAGTTTCTAAGGACCAAATCCATCAATCACTGTCCCAATTTGGATTTTGGAAAGGAACATTTTATGGGCAAAGCTTCATCTTGAACCTAGCCATTTTGTCTCCGATCCCTATCCTCACATTGGGCACCTCACACTACTGGAAACTTGAATTGCTCTATGGATGACCAATTTTTCTGTGCGTTTTTTCGGCACGCATAGAAAAATGATGAATTTTCTGTCGGTTTTAAAATATCCCGATAGAAAAATATAAAAACCCACAGAATAATTATATGATTTTTCTGTGCGTGGGAGTAAACACACTGAAAAAATAAACACTCACAGAAAAAATTGAAATTATTGTGTCCGTTCTTTAAATCCTCATAGAAAAAATATATACACGCACAGAAAAATTAGTATTATTGTGTCGGTTCTTTTATAAACGCACAGAAAAACATACACACGCACAGAAAAATTCAAACGACCACTAGGATTTAGCGTTCGTGCCCTCTGTTTTGGTGTTCGCGCTTTCCGTTTTGGCGTTCGGGCGTTCTCATGAAAAGAAAATACATTAATTAATAAAAATAAACAAATAAAAAGAAAAGTCCCTAATGTACTGCAGTAAAGATTTTGGGCTAAGCAAGGACTGAAGGTTCATGTTGGAGGTAGACAGTGAAGAGTTGTTGAGTACCTATGAGGCTCAAGGTACACTTCTTTCTTCACTCGTTTTATTTGTTGTATGACGATGTTGTTATTCTACATTTTATTTGTGTGCCCACTTGTCTAAGTTTGGAATGTTTATTCTTGCACCAAAAATAATTGAGCTTCCTTTGTTGTGATATCTCATATATTAATATTTGAAACAGAACTAGTTACTATGTCAAACCGAGCATGGATGTATAATGGTTGGCAATATGGCAAAGCTCCCTCGAATGAATGGATTGATGGAACCAGTGAATTCTTGAATAGTGAATTTTCAATTTCTGGTGTAGCTGAAAATGATACTATTAAGTGTCCTTGTGCACAATGTCGGAACTACTTTAGGCATATAAGATACACTATAGAGATGCATTTGTGTAGGCACGGTTTTAAGAAAGACTATGAAACTTGGATTGAGCATGGTGAGGGGCTAATTTCACATGATGGATATGATGGTGTGGGAAATAGAGAGGGCACTGATGAAGTTGATCAGATGATCAAATGTTGGTTGAGCTTGCTGGGCACCATCCACCTATACTAGATGCTGAGCCATCAGCATATGCCAAAGCTTTCTATAGGATGGTTGCTAGTGCAGATGAGTTGGTGCATGATAGAACCACACACTCACGCTTGTCTGTTGTAGCTCGCTTGTTTGCTGTGAAGTCACGGTACAACATGTCCGTCACAGAATATGATGATATACTAGGCATAGTACATGAACTCTTTCCTCCTGACTCCAAGTTACCTAATGACTTCTACCAATCTAGGAAATTATGAGAGGGTTTTGGTATGCAATTTATCAAAATTGATGTTTGCTATAACAATTGCATGCTATTCTACAAAGATAACAAGGACAAAGATAAATATGATTTTTGTGGTGCTAATCGGTATGTGGAAGGGAGAACAAAGGTTGCACGCAAAGTTTTGCACTATCTTCCAATCACAGATAGGCTGCAAAGGCTATATCTACATGGGGAGACAGCCAAGTTAATGAGATCATATAGTTCCACAACATGTGGTAAGATGGTGCACCCTTGTGACGGAGAGCATTGTGAATGTTGCCCCTTACTCATGTTGGCCAGTCTTTGTGACCCCACTGAACCTACCTCCTGGCACACTCTTAAGGTCTGAGTATATTTTCCTCGCACTTGTTGTTCCTGGTCCGGAGCATCCTGGTAGAAAATTGAACGTTTTAATGCAGCCCTTAGTTGATGAATTTCAAGAACTATGGAAGGGGGTCACAACATGGGATGCTTCGTTGAAGGAGGAGTTTACAATGAGAGGAATCTACCTTTGGTTAGTACATGACTTTATGGCTTATGGGGACTTTTCCGGCTGGAGCACCCATGGTAGGTTGTCATGCCCATATAGGTGTGGTTGTCGAGGATTCCTACTCCCTAATGGGCATAAGGCTTGCTGGTTTGATACCCATAGGCATTTCTTGCCTGAAGATCATCCATTTAGAAATGAAGCTAATGCTTTTCGTAAGAACACCAAGCTGTTTGATGAGGCACCTAGATACTTAACAGGGGAGGAAGTGCAAGCCCATGTGAACCAGTTTGCTGGTGATACACAAACCTATGGTAGATTGCACAATTGGACATATGTACTTTGTTTTAGGCAGCTTCCATATTTCCATAAGTTGCTACTTCCACATAATATTGATGTAATGCATAATGAAAAGAATATGGGTGAAGCCTTATGGAACACATGTTTTGACATAGCTAAAAAGAGCAAAGATAATGTGAAAGCTAGGCTAGATTTGGCTATTATATGTAATCGTCCTTCCATGCTTTTGGTGCAAAAGAGCAATGGGCAATGGGATAGGCCTAGAGGTCCATTCCGCGTTCACAAAGATGTTAAGCCAACCATCCTGCAATGGTTCAAAGAATTGCAGTTCCCTGACTCATATGCATCCAATCTGAAGCGTGCTGTGAATCTGCCGCAAAAGAAAATTTTTGGACTAAAAAGTCATGATTATCACATCTTTATGGAAAGGTTGATTCCTATAGTGTTTCGTGGGTTTTTTCCGGATAATGTGTGGCATTGTTTGGCTGAGCTTAGTTTCTTCTATCGGCAATTGTGTGCCAAAGAGCTTGGAAAAGATGTTATCTGCTCTCTAGAGGAGAATGTTGCAATGCTTCTTTGCAAAATGGAGAAGATATTTCCTCCTAGTTTCTTCAATGTTATGCAACATCACATCATACATTTGCCTTATGAAGCACGATTAGATGGTCTTGTCCTAGCACGTTGGTGCTATCCATATGAGAGGTAAATCTAGAAATATTCAAATAACTAGTTTATTTATGTCACCGACCATAAGTTAGCTATCTGTAATACGTTGCTCTCCCTTCGTAGGTGTATCAAAAACTTAGGAAAAAAGTAAGAAATAAGGCTCGTGTTGAGGCTGGCAATGTTGAGGCATTTCTTGTTGAAGAGGTTGCAAATACACTAAGTCTATATTTTAGACCCCATGCTCCATCTGTTAGAAATAAGGTGCCTCGCTATGATGATTGTGCATCTTCATTTCAAGGTACATGTGACCTTGACATTTTTAAATGCCCGGGTCGTTGCATGAGCCCTAGAGGTGTTCGTGAACTCTCAAACAAGGAGTACAAGGTTGCTTTTCTATACATATTGACAAACATGCCGGAGATGGATGCTTTCTTCACGTATGTTACGCTTAAAACGTCATTCCTGTTCGTTTCTAGATTTTTTATTATCTAGGCATAACAAGAATTTTGTTCATGTAGACACTTTGATAATGAGCAAGTGGAAGAGCCGTATAGCTCCTGCTGCACCAGCAACATCGTGATTTAAGGTTAAATGGTTGGAAAAATAGCCGTGGTATACAATCTGGTCCAAAATTTTTTGATTGGTTCAAAGAGCAAGTAATTTTCTCATACACTTCAGCCTTTGTTCTGTTTCCAACATTGTGAATTATGATAAAAAACTTATCACATAATTTGTGTTTTTTTAAGTGCTTGAAAATAGCTAGCATTCACAATGCTACATTCCAAATGTCCTATGGTTTTGCCCTCGAGTTAGGTCCTATGGGTGTTATGATGTTAATGGCTATAAATTCCATTCAAAGAAATATGAGAGTGGAAGAGTAGGGCTAACAACTATCAATAGTGGTGTTTGTGTAACTTCTTTTAATGAATCGAGACAATGCTCTAGAGTATTATAGAATCATAGAAGATATAATTAAAATTGAGTGGAAGGCAGCATGGAACTAGAGTTGGTGCTGTTTTATTGCTCTGGTTTGATCCAAAGACCCAATGGATTGAGGCGTATTGAAGATCTAGGCTTGGTAGAGATCAATCATACATTAAGATTATCAAATTTTGGCCCATTTGTGGTGGCTAGTAAGGTTACTCAAGTGTAGTATCTATCATACCCGTGTAAGAATAGAGAGTTGTCTTCATGGTGGGTTGTCTACCATGTTGCTCCACATGGATGTGTGCCTATGAATGAAAGCAGTAGTGAAGCTATGAATATGGAAGGGTAGTGCAGTGTGATGTCTACCAAGCGGATGGTTTGGATGGCGCCTTTGTCATTGATTTGAGTGATGCCTTGGAGTCCATAATTGCAATGGGATCGGATGAGGTTTCTTGACCCAAAAGACTTGGAAGCAATCTGTAAAACAAGTTGTTCGGATGAGGAATATGATGAAGAAGCTATTGAAGAAGAGGAAGAGCGGAAGAGGATGATGAATCATTGGATGAAGAAGATGAAGAAACTTATGATCCAAATGATTTTTTAATATGCAGTCCAAAATATATGTTTTGGTTATGCTATTTGTTATGCATAAGATCCTATGTAACTTGCTTTTTGAATATGCACCAACAGTCAAAGATTATTAATATATCGGTTTGCATGTGTGCTTGAGTATTACTAAATCTGAATTCATGTTGTTTTCTCTCAAATCCTTTATCTAATGCAATATGCGAGTCTAAAATATATTTGAATATATGCAGTCCAAGTATTTTTTTGTGAATGTGCAACCAGTAGTCCATAATTATTAATATAGTAGTTTCCATGTTTGTCGCCCTCCAATAATTTGTTGTCGATACACTATTTGTTTTAAGATGGATCTAACATATTGTATCTATCTGCAGATGGTCAAGACACGCAACAAACGTGTACCCGATTTTTCGTGCACCAAAAGGAATGATGGTTACGAAAGTGCAAAGCGGTTCCATGATCCATTCCATTCAACACACACGCCATGTAGCCCGGCAAGAAGGCGGCCCAAACAAATGAAGGTTCTAGAAGCTGCGGCGATGCCTCACAAAGGACAATAGTTGTTGAAGCACCCCAAGAGAGCCACCCAAGAAAAAGAAAGGAAGGCAGGGTCCCAAACAAAATTTAAACAACCTCCACATGGTGTTAAAGTGGCTCTTAAACCAAGTGGTGACGAGTGAGTGCATTTCTTGCTTGATTCTTTGTTGGCTCTCGATCTTTGGTGCCCGATAATTTGTTAGCTTGATTCTTCTTTGCATACAATCTATCACTTGTCTCGATTAAGTGTGCAGTTTTTTGTATCTACTAGCAGCTGCACATGATGTCCTTTTACTAGCATATGCACATAATCCTTGCAGCCAACCTTTTTTGTGCTGACTGTTACTATATAATATATATTTATAGTCAATTTAGTTATATTTACTATCCGCCACCTTACAAATACACTACTCAACTTGGGGTCATACTTAGAAGAGAATATCCAGGTGTGATTGTGGAGGTGGATGAGAACGGTGATGAATTCAAGCGCTTGACTTTGGATTGGGCAGATTATTTTCATAAAATCCTAAGGCTACGGAAATGACAAGGGGAGAAAAAGTGGTTTCGAATTTTGGGTAAGATACCTATGTTCAATCTGAAATTTTGAGCAACATCTAAAACTTGAAATTTCTAAAATCTATGCAATGTGAAACCTATGTTCATGGTTTTGTACACATGCAGCGTTTGTTCCAAGTTGCAGCAGGAGATCAACAAGATGCGGACTGTGTTCTAGAAGCCTGTTTGAAGAAAAGGGTGAGGAACATGATGTATCAAGTCTTTGTGGATCTTGTCAAGGAGTACTATAGGAAATAAAACACATAGAAATCAAAGATGCGATAAGCGTGCCATATTGACCTCGAGTATGAGCAATACAAGCAAGGAAAGCTCGAGTGGTTGAATGATGAGGTGTGGCTCCTCCTTTATGCTTATTGGTGCTCAGATGAGTACAAGGTCAAACTTAAGAGGGGGCAAACATCTCGCTCAAGTAATGAAGATATTGCTCAAAACCGAGGAGGATCTAGACCATTCATAGAGACACAACAAGTATTGGTATGCACGTGTATATTCTTTATTCTTTAATTTCTTTTTAGGAACTTAGTAGCCTATTGTATATTCATATCTCATTGGAAAATTTACTATTTTTTAGGAAGCTAACTTTGGACCACAAAAAGCAACCCCTATTAATACATTTGCTGCGATGAAATCTGGCATGAAAAGCCTGGATAACAAAGGTAGATGTGGTCCAATCAGTAGCCACAAAGCACAGAAACTCATGGTATGTATGTGACATGTGTGCTGAAAATTTCTGCTTGTACAGTTCTAGTGTGTATACTACTTCGAGTACTTACATGACGTCTTTTGTGGAACTTCTTAATACAATAGTTGTAGATAATTAAGTATCTTCACTGTTCTAAAATTTCATGACTTTAGGTCATTAGGTTTTGGAGTTACAATTTTTTGAAGTTTCCTGTCAGCTTATGTTCATATCTGCACAACAATGCTTCTTTGTGCTTTTTCACCCTGTTAACTTAAGAATCAGGTCTATGTTATAACTAGAAAGATGTGGAGAACTTCTTAAACTTTCCAAAATATTAAAGAACATATTTTTCTGTGATCTAGAACTCTAGTTATGATTTATTTAAGTGACTTTCTTGCTGCTGTCCAGAAATTTCAGAATACAACGTTACCACGTTTTGGCTATCTGTAAATCTGTAGAACATGTTTTCTTGTTCTGGTCTTTGTAGGATGACTACCTTGCTGCTGTTAAGAGGATAGAATGTGCAAGCGAAGAGGATGAAGACGGAAAGAGACATGGAAGTGGATGGACATGAGGTTGAGCAACAACAATATTTGAATGGAAAGGCGCTATATGATGTGTCTAGTGGTGCCCCAAGAAAGCATGGGCGTCTTGCCATAGCAAATGGTGCAGTTAAGTCTTCAGATGCATGTCAGGGCAGCCCGGAAGGGAAAGAAGTGTGCGTCCATCAAATTCAGTGACTATGCAAAACATGTCTTGAGAAATGGAAGAGCTACGTCGTGCAAATGGAAGGCCGGAACGAGAGAATCGTGAAAAGGACAACACACTACAGCAAAACAAAGTTCTTGTAGGCTTGGTACTGGTATGTGCAATGCTCTTGTAAATAATTCACCAATATTATATGTGAATTATCTAATGATTTGAATCTGAAATATCTGTGCTTGCAATACACTTGTAGAACCTTTACCAGAAGACAGCAAGGGTTGTACTAGAAGAAGCGTTACGACACTTGTCCGCTACTCAAGCAATTGTGAGTATATCTTCATTCCACTATAAACATGTTTTGTAGCTATCAGATCCAGCACTTAGAGATTTAAATATGTAAAGGAAGTAGAAACTGATTAGTATTTTGTGGGGTACTATTTAGAATGTCAACACACAGTGCAGCAGTGAGGAAGTGGCCTCATGTTGATTGTTGTATAGCTACTACAGTGAATTTGCATGGCTATTGCGGTGAGGAAGTGGCCTTATGTTGGTTTGTAATGTTTCACACCTTGAAAACCAGCAGTTTGAATACTTTAAACCTTGTCCAATTCCACTTACTGTTGTAACATTGTCCAATTTAGAGGCTTTGCTAAAAGTGTTATATTGTTGGGAGACAATTCCACTTACTGTAACTTTGTTCACATTCAGGCAATAGGGCCTTCTCATGCTGCCTCAGAATCTGCCAACAATGGTAATGATGTTGGCCACACCAATGGGGATCTTCATGCTGCAAACGTTGACAACAGTCAAGGTTCCGACAACAATGGCGATCATGCATCGATAATGTGATGGTTGTGTTTAGTTGCAAAACATGGATGTGATGGTGGTTTCTTCTTTTGTAGAGTTGTGATCTCTATTTTTTTATTTTATTCATATGAAAAGCTCCATCTCAAATATTCTATGTTATATCTATGTTTTGTATTTAGGGGTGTAGGTTTTGTCCCTTATATTTTTCTATGTTCCCACAGTACGGTTACAGTCTTTATATCAAATGTTATGATTAGAGATCGTATAGCAGGGACGGACTGTAGTAGTGATCAGTAAAGGTTGTGATTAAGGGTCGCACATGGATTGTGATTAGGGATTAATAACCATTGTGACTAGTAGTCGCATATGTTTTGTGATTAGGATAGTGGTTTTGGACCTACCGTCTGCATAGATTACAAATTTTAGTTTCCCCTATGATTCCCCTCGTAGTTGGCAGCTTGTTGTATTTTAGGGTCGCTGCAAGTGTGTGACTATGCTTTGTCCCCTAGTTGGTAGCCTTTTGTGATATATGTTTGCTTCAAGGTTGTGACTATGGTTTGCCTCAAACCCCAGTTGGCAGCTTGTTGTGTTTCCGAGCCACGGCAATAATTTTGACAATGGTTTGCCCTTCAGTTGGCATCTTGTTGTGTTTAGAGACCACTGCATGGGTTGTACGTTTTGCTCCCAGTTGGCAGCGTTTTGTGATTTAGGTTTGCTTCAAGGGTTGTGATTATGGTTTATCCCCCCCAACCCCAGTTGGTAGCTTACTGTGTTTTGTGGCCACTACAATGATTTTGACAACGATTTGCCAGCCCCACCCAGTTGTCAACTTGTTGTGTTTAGTGGTCGCTTAAAGGATTGTGACTATGGTTTGAGCCCCTGATTGGAAGCCTTTCGTGGTATAGGGACCGTTGCCAGGATTTTGACATTGGTTTGCCCTCCCGGTTGGCATCTTGTAGTTTTTTGGGGCCAATGCAAGGATTTTGACAATGGTTTGCCCCAAGTTGGCAGCATGTTGTAATTTATGGGTCATTTTAAATGTTTTGCCTATACATCCATTCGGATTAGTGTTGCAACGTCCATACTAATTAGGCTTCACAACATCTATTCTGATTACGGTTGTAGCATCCATTCTGATTTGGGTTATGGGGTTCTTTCTACCATATGCTCAGGATCCTACTTTTTAAAATTCTCAAATATGGGTATGCTATACTCTGTGCATACTAGTTAGGGTTGCAACATTAGTACTGATTAGCGTCATGGCATCCATACTAATTAGGGGTCACAGAGGGGATATTGATTAGTGTTGCAACATCCATACTGATTGGGATTGCAACATGCATACTGATTAGGGCTGCAAGAGGCATACGGATTAGGGTTATGTGGTTTGTCTTACCATCTGCTCAGGTTGATACTTTTTAGAATTATCAACTGTGGGTCATGTATACTCTTGCATACTGGTAAGGGTTGCAGCATCTATATTGATTAGGGGTCGCAACACCCATAGTGATAAGGGTTGCAGTAGACATACATGATTAGGGTTATGGTGTTTGCCCTATTATATGCTTATGTTGCTACTTTTAAGAATTTTTAGACATGGGTTAGTGTTGTGGCATCCATGCTGATTAGGGTTGCAATATCCATGTTGATTATGGCTCAGTAGACATACTGATTAGGTATCGAAACCATACCGATTAGGGTTACAATAGGTATACTGATTTCGTGTTTGTTTTAGGGTTGTAGGTTTTTTTTAGGTTGCTGCTTGTGGTTGTGTTTATGATTTGTCCCTCCTAGTTCACAGTTTTTTAGGTGCCCAATAGTTTTAAACCCTTTTCATATTGTGTAATGTCCATTCACTACAAGAAATTTTGGACAGGGTGTACACTGACGCTGCCTCCGGTCCCTTGCTTACATCTCATGAGCAACGCACGTGTGGCTCGCGCCGCCTCTTCTGCCTTGCTATCCAGCACCAGCAGGAATGTACTCCCTCCGTTTTTATTTAGATATCATATTTGTCTTTGGTTTCACAGACCAAGGAGGAGATTAACACTGAATTAATCCTCCTCGTATTTTCTGCTCCATCCGATTGATGCTCCGTCGTAGAGAGCGCTCCGGTCGCTCTATGCCTCTAGCTCCCTCCCTACATGGCTGCATGCAAGTTGACCATGAAGATCCCTTTGTAGTCCACCTGCAAGCATATTGATTTAAATCTTGTCGAAGGAAAGAGGCGACACATAGGGCCCGTTTGGTAGAGCTCTGGCTCCAGCCAAAACAACTTTAGTTGTGACTTCACCTATGCAGCGGATTCACTTGGGGAGGTAAAACCATTTTCTGGACCGTTTGGCAAAACAGCGTCACCTTGGTACTCTAAAATGATAAAATATCCATTATGCCCTTATTTTTTCGTTTTTTTTCTTTTCCATATTCCTTATCCGTTCAGCCCACGGTTTCTTCAACCTCCGGACCTGCGTGCGGAGTGCCCCATCGCCCCTGCGCTACACCACCCTGCGGTGCGCGCGCCCCTCCCGGGGTTGTTCACGCGCCCCACCGCCTCGCTGACAGCACGCCCCACCATCCCGCTGCGCGCGCCGCCAGGGTTGCCGCATATGCGCCTTCGCCGGGTCGCTTGGCGGCGCTACAGCACCTTCACGGCGCATCTGCCCGGCCGCCTACACTCGCTTGTGCTCTGGCGGATCCGTTAGCCCTTGCCTCGGTAACCACCGCCGCAGCGCCTCCGTCCACCTGCCCTGTGTTTTGCCCGGATGGAGGGGCAGTTCGGGGAAAGGGACCACCATCCAGACGGAGGAACCCAAGGAAGCTAGTTTTTCCGCTCCCATTCTCTCCCATGCCTTCTCTCAGCGGCTTGTCCGGTGCTTCTTCGAAAAAGCCGAGCGGCAAAGACGCGTTTGGTTGGCGATGGGGAGAAGCTGCTCCCGGAGCCGTTCGGGGAGCGCTACCAAACGGCCCCTTAACTGCATGGCTCTCCTAGCGAAGCACTTAGACCAAAATATGTAATGCAATTGTGACTTTTTCAAAAAAAAAAAAAAAAACAGATACGATATCTAAATAAAAACGGAGGCAGTATTATATTGGCTGCACGACGCATGGCGCAGGCGGGGCCTGTGTGCGAAGATGCCATGTGGATCCGATTGGAGGATCAGAGTTTGCTTTTAATTTGCTTGCTACGACGTCGCGGTTCACCAACCTCCCTGATTGTCGTTTGTCACTCTGCACACACTCTTTTCCAGCAGAAAGTACTGCATGCTTTCTCATAAAAAGAAAGTACTGCATGCAATGTGTGATGAAATATAAAATGTAAGGTAGTATGGTAACTACTACCTCACCGCAGAAATGACGCGAAGTCAAACAACTTAAATTTTAAGCAAAATTATAAAAAAATTAACTCTTAGAATGCCGAATAAGTACAATTAGGACGGGGTGTTACACTGACACTGCCTCCGATCCCTTGCGTGCATCTCATGAGTCGGCCTGGGCATTTTTTACCAAGAACCGAACCGAACCCGAAGTGTCGGTTTTTCGGTTTTCGTTTACGGTTCGGTTTCTACTTTTGCACTGTTCGGTGTTCGGCTTCGCTTCGGTTTTATACTCAAACCGAACCGATTAACCGACAAAACCGATGCACACACGCCCGTCGCTCCCCGGGCGGCCAGACCCCTGCCCACCATGGCCCATCAGGGCATCAAGCCATCTGGCGTCTCTCGCGGCAGCAGCAACTGCGTGGGCGGCGCCTACCCCTGTAGCGCCTCCGTTTCCGTCTCCCGCTCCTCCCCGCGCCCGCGCTCGGTGAGTTCGCTCCCCCACGCCTTCCTCCCGAGCCGCTGCTGCCCACCGCCTCCGCCCGGCGCGGAGAAACAGGGAGGAGGGATTTTAGGCTCGGCGCGGCGGGGGCATACTCCTCTAACCCTAGCGGGCGCGCCGTGGCCCATGGCGCTGGGGAGCGGCTCACGGCAGCTGGGAGGCAGGCGGCGAGAGCGGCGCATCTGCTCGAGAGGCGGCGGCGCGACGGCGGGAACAAAGCGCATCCACCAAGCGGCGGCGGCGGAAAGCAGCGAGTGGCGTGGCGTGGCGGCGGCGTCGTCGTCGTCTATGGCAGAGGTGGAGGGGCCTAGGCGCATGCCGCGCGCAGCTGCGAGCAGGCCAAAGCGCGGCAGGGAGGCCACGCCAATAGCGACGGCGAGCACCGAGCAGGACTTGCGTACCGCGAGGGCGGCCAGCTTGGCTCCAGCAGACGACGGCCGACGGGCGGCGGCGCAGCTCCCAGCGGGTGGCGTGGCGATTGGCGAGAGGCTGCGAGGCATGGCTGGTGGGCTTCTGCGAAAGCAGGCATGAGGTCCTCTAGTTCTCTCTCTCTCTCTTTGCTGTCCGTTCGGTGGAACCGAGAACTGACCCGACGAAACCGAAACCGATCTCGTCGGTTTTGATTTTGCAAGAAACCGATCGGCTCTTGATTTCTGGAAACCGAAATTTATGTAAACCGAGCAAACCGAACTGAAGTCTCGGTTAAAACCGATTGCCCACCCTGACTCATGACCAACGTGGGTCGCTCGCGCCGCCTCTTCTGAGTTGCTATCCAGCACCAGCAGGAATGTATTATGTTGGTTGTTCGACGCGTGGGCATGGCAAGCGGGCCGGTGTGGGAAGGTGACATGTCGATCCCATTGGAGGGATCGGAGTTTGCTTTTAATTTGCTTGCTCCCACGTCGTACTTCACCAACCACCCCCTTGTCTTTGGTCGGGCTGTGGACAAAACCGAGCAAGCCAGAAGTCTGAAATGGACGCTTTGCTGAAACAGATGGATGGTCTTAGTCGTTGCTTTGAAGCTTTTGATTTTATGTTCATTAGTAGAGATTGTAATAGATTAGCTCATGAATGTGCTCGTCTAGTTTCTCATGACAACCAGGTGGAAGAGTGGCTTATAACCCCACCAGCTCTTAGGGAGTCTTAGGGATTTTGTAGACACCGATTGTAACTCTGTTCATGGCTACTACATGAAGCTCCGGTTTTCCCTCCCCCCCCCCACCAAAAAAAAACGCTTGTCGTTTGTCACTTTGCAATGTGTGATGAAATATAAAATGTAAGGTAGTATAGTAACTAGTACCTCGCCCCAGAAAAGATGCAATTTTCGTTTCTGAATAAGTGAGACAACTTAAATTTTAACCAAAATTAAAAAATATTAACTTTTATAATGCCAAATAAGTACAATTGGATTCATTATGAAATAGGTTTTCACAATGCACTTATTTGGAGTCATAAATATCAATAATACTTTTATAAACTTGATTGTTGGGGGGACGCCTTTGGAGCCCCACCACGTCTTGGCCTCGTTAAGAAGCTGGACCCTCGACCACCTCTTCCTTCCGTACCCAAGGATGCAACATGCGAGGCTCCAACCGTCGTGGCCCGAGGGATGTCTTTGGCGGGACCCTCGCCACCTCACCCAACCACGGGCGCTAGAGGAGGCGCCTCGCTAACGCCTTCGTCGAAGGTAAACTTGGCTCTGCTTCCTTGCAGATTGGGTTTCGACTGCGAGGTCATCCAGGCTAGAGGAAGCCGTCGCAAAGTTTTCTCCATCGACGTGAGATGAATCTCTGAAGGCAGTGGTCCCCAAGAGCGGAATCCCCAATGGCGACAGGAGAGTAGTTGGGGAGCATGAGGAATGTCCGTGGTGCCCCCACCCCCTAGTAAAGTGATGCCCTGCCCGGAAAGGGCAAGATGTAATTTCGCCAGGCCTCCGGATGTTCCCTATAAATACCAGTGGGTGGCACAGTAATAGATGATGAATTAATAGCCATTGACTCCACAATTTATTCCCTGTCCATTCTGTTTTGCTTCTCCAAAACCTTCGCTTTTTCACTCGTGTGGAACACCCTCGGCCTCCTCCGCGCTATTTCTTAGCGAGGGTAGGAGGCCAAGCGAAGCCCCAACAGTTGGTATTGTCCATGGGGACCCCACTGCACCACACCTACCTTAACTAACCATGGCGCCATGGAAAGGCAAGACCAAAGAACCTCTGCCGTCTGAGCCGGGTGTGATACACGCAACACAACCCACTCTACTGCTGCTAGGAGCCGCACTAGCTCTAGGCGTGACAGCCTCAGAAGGAACCCTCGTCGTGACGGAGCCGCCGCCCAACACAAAGCGCTCCGAAGGTCTGGCTGATCAAGAAGCCGAAGGCGACGACGGAGCAGGGCCTCACTGCCCTAAACCAAATGCTTGAAGAGTTGCAGTAGAAAAGGCGTTGCATTGAGGCCCATGAGAGACAAGCCCTCATTCAAGCAATCAGGCAAAAAACGGCGGAGGCCCGGGAACAACTGAGAAGAATGGATGAGTATGTCGCCACCACCGAGGATAGTGTGGACAATGACCTAAATCCACAGCCTCCTCAGCTTTTACCAGTCGACCCATACACGCCGCTCAACCACACCACCATGACAGTGGCGTCGCCCAGCCACGGGCCAGCCCTCCACCACCCCTGAGTTGGTATTTCTTAACATACTGAAATAGTCCATAAAAGCGCACGAATATACCGTTGTAGCATTTCACCCGAAAGTATTTAGGGTATCATGATTTATATTTCCCCAAGGGAAGGCCTGGGTATAAAAGTCTCTACTAGGTACACGAACAAGATAACATACTGTATAATATACCAAAGTTCATAGCAGGGGTAAGCCATGATAAATATTTGGATAGTGTGACACACACGAGCCACTCTCAAGAATGAAATAAAGAATAAAGAATAAGTCCTAAAATGAAGCATGCATACAAGTATCCTACTGTTGTTATGCAAAGATTAGCAAATGATCATACAAATACACGATTAGGACTTAGTTCTAAGCACCAAGGCATCCGGGGAGACCAAACGAGCATTGGTCTGCCAGCAAGCATGTAAGGTTATTTAGACTCCTACACTGTACTGTTGGTATTTCTTAATGTGAACAGAAAGAATCCACAAGTGCACGGAATTACCGTTATAGCACTTCACCCGAAATTATTCAGGGTATCGTATTTTCCACAGGGAACGGACGTACTCTTCTAGCTAGTTCGCCCAAGAAAAACTGTAACACCCTAAAATTTGCTTTTCCAAAAGTAGAATTTAATTTGATTTAATTCCAATAGTTGCTTTAAATTTATGGGCAAATATTAATGATTTTAAAAAATCCTAAAATGAAATATAAGTTAGGAACCATGAATTGTGGCATTCATCCTGGTGCATTGTTTTATTGCTTGCTTTGTGTATGAGTAGGCTCTTTAGAAAACCAATTTGTGAAAACCCCTATTCAAAAATCTACTTTTATTTGGAATAGGAAAACCTTTTTCTTTTGCTTTGGGCTTCAACCTAACCCAGCTAGCCCCCAACCTATCCTAGCTAACCTTGAGCCTACCCTAGCTAACCATGGCTAGCTCCTAGCCACCCCCGCCACCCCCTAGCTGCTCGCGGCCTCGGGCCATAATACCGAGCTGACCATAGCCAGCTACCATGGGAGGGCTCTGGCGGCTGTAGCTCTGCCCCCTAGCGGCCATAGCCACCCTCTAGCACTGCCCGGAACTGCCATAGCTGTGACCGTGGCCTGCCTCACCCAACATAGCAATCGGCCTTGACCTCTCCTAGCTCGCCCAACAAGACAAAGAAGCCCAAGAATGCTGTGACCCGGTCCCCAATGTCCGGCTTGGCCAGCATGCGCCGCACCAGCGTCGCCCATACTCCAGCCGGCCGCTGCCGCTCCGATAGCCATGCCCTAGCTTGCTCCCACTTGATTGCGGCCCACGCCACAGTGGCGTCTCCTTCCGGAGACGGGTTCGAGCCCGAAAGGTGCGCGCGCCGCGCCCGTGCGCGTGCGCACACGAACCGAGGTTCGTCGCCTATAAAGGGCAAAGAGCCACCGCATAGAGCCGCCTCACCTAACCCTAGCCACCTACGCGCCCGCTTTTTCTAGCCCTAGATCGAGCCGCCGCCGCCTGAGATCGCCGCCGCCGTTGATCTCCACCTCCGCTGTCGTTTTGCCGTGGTAAGTAGCCACTCGAGCTTCGCGTCACGCCAGGGATCGCGTTGGTGCCCTCTGCGCGCTCTCTCTCCCTCTCTGCACGCCGCGCCGCCTCGCCGTAGTTGCACCGCCACTGTCGAGCCGCTCCACCGCGCGGACCGTCGCCTCCGGCCGCACCCTGACGTGGGGATGCGCCCCATCGGGTTCGCCGTCGCGCGCGCTACGCCCCAAAGCCCTCACCTTGCCTTGCTGTGCACCGTAGCCGCGAACTCATCGGCGCCGGCTATGGTGCGCCACCGCATCCGTGCCGCGCCGCCGCTTTCGGTTCACCGTGGACCGGTGAAGCGGCTTGCCCGACCGGTCCCACGGGCGGTACGCGCCCACGGCCAACCATAGCCGGCCGCGTGGCCATCAACACGGTCACCGCCGGCCAACCTTGGCCTTTATACAGAATTATTTTAAATGTGAAATTAGTTCAATTTAATTACATAATTGCCACCAGTAGCTTAATTAGGCTATAACTTGCTCATTTTAGCTCCGATTTAGGTGGTTCTCGTCTGTATGGTTTCGTCTCGACGCGTAGAATTGTTTTACGAGCGTGTCTTCTCCTGATTCATGTATTGATGTACTATTTTTAATTAAAAGCATGTTTGTTTGCATGTGTAGCTATCCCGTGTGATGCTTGATGCGTATAGAGGATGACCTGCGTTTGTGGGAGACGAGGAGCAAGTCCAGGAGGAGTTTGAGCAGCCTTAGGTTGATCAAGGCAAGCTTAAAGCACCATTAGATCATATTGATTACCTATTCACAATTTAATTCACTTTTACTTACATTGCATGTGTCTTAATTATGTAAACCCTAAGGACCTGACTAGCCCTACTTTGACCTTCCTTGTTACCTGAGGGTTTTATCATGGGTAGTGTAGTTATGCTTAGCTGCTCCACCCATAATGACACATGATGATAAATGTAATCTCGACTAATAGCTTATTGCAACATGATGATGTTAAAAGATGCTTTTATAGCAACTTGGTTTAAGGTGAAAGGGGAGCGAGTAATTGGAGCCCTTCCCCTGTTTTCAGATGGTACTCGTGTCTACTCTCCCTAAGGACCGGTTCATGGAGTGACCCACTGGGACTTATCAGACATCCTCAAGCCATATGGCTCTGGCTTGACATATTAGCAGGTCCTCTACTAGTAGGGTGCAGGTTACCGGGTAGGCGTAAGAGAGTAACCTAGATAATGAATATTAAGTTGTGGATGTCTGGGTCCCGTGGCTATGGGGACGGCTTTCGGCACCTAGGTAAAACCTTGTGGGTTGCATTCTATTATTTAGAACCTGTGAACAGTCTCATAGTGAGACCCTGCCTGCTCACCTCGGTTGTATTTTGGGGCTGATCACCTCTAGCATATGGGGATCACGACTTGACGGTAAAGATGTACACCTCTGCCGAGTTTATTTTAAACCTGATATATCAGCCGTGCTCACGGTTATGAGCGGCCTAGACCCTCACATGATTAGAATATGGACAGTTGGACAATAGGTGGAGATTCTTCAGATGGAGGTGGTTACCTTGGTTTATGATGATGATATAATAATATTCATTTATGATAATTAATGGTCGGGATCTTTCACTCACTTTAGTAATCAGGTTGTAATAATAAAATTTGCCAACTAAAATGCTAATCTGTAGTAAACCTGTGTCAGCTTACCTTTGTTTAAGCCCTGCGTATCATTTGCTTTCCGCTTGTACTTGCTGAGTTCGACATGGACTCACCCTTGCTATAATCACAAAATTAAGGCTGCTCGGATACACAAGATTAGGAGGAGTTTCCTAAAGATCTACCTGACTTGTTAGGCTCATGTTCCTGCCGCCGACCTTCTTGTGGCGAGGTGGATCCGCTACAATGTCGTCGTCGTCTTTACCATTCGTTGGACGATATCGCTTATGTTTCCGCTAGACTTTGATAAAGGCTTGTAATAATGATACTTGTACTCATTTACACTCTTTTGTACGAACACTGTGTTTTGGACCATTAATGAAGTTGTTGCATGTGTGGAAATTGATCCTGGCACACATGTAATATGCACCTAGTTTATCCCTTCAGAATTGGGTGCGATAGAAGTGGTATCAAAGCCGTGTTGACCGTAGGATACGCAGCCTAGATTAGAAACGGCCGTTTAAGTTTCCTTTCATAATTCCTTTGCTTACTTCCTTCATTCAAATACTTTACTTTATCAGTTTATTGCATTTATTACCTTCAAGCATTTATTATCCTATCTTTCATTTATTATCTAACTTTGCATTACACCTTACTTCAATTACCATATCATGCATTGATCCTCATGTCATTTATTCATCATTAATCCATCTTTAACATCTCCTTTTTGTCCTTTTTTGCATACCTTAATTCATATAATCCTCATTCTTTTTGTCATTATATCATTCCTAACTTTTTCCTCATATCCATCCTTTACCATTTATATCACGATCTATTAACCACCCTCTGCATCCTTATGTTCTTATTCATATTATTAGATGGTCGCAACTTGTTGACCTGCCGCAAGAGCTCCATTTCCTATCGTCCTACTAGTGCTATTGAGTTCCCACTGAGGGGAAACGTCGACCACTACTACTTCACCCGCCGTCAGAAGCTGGATAATGGTACTAACCTCCAGCAGGGAGGACAGTAGGAAGGACAGGTGAATTGCCAAGCACTAGTGGTTTAGCAGCAAGCTGGGAACTAGGCTAGGCGCCAGGCACCCCGCCAAGGAGCCAGAGGAGACCCTGGTGATGATGGTGATGACGATGACACTGAGGATGGAGGTGTTGGAGGACCTGGAGGCCCTGGGAACCTACCCAATGCTTCTGATGGGTGGATTGTGACGTTCTGCACTCGTGACGGTGGGGAATGTTTCTTTCACCACAAACTGATGGACCTTCTCCACCAATAGTATGGCCAAGGGATGTATGCTGTGGAGTATCGGAGTGAGCATTGGAGCCACCCCGAGTACCCGAGCTTTTGGAGGATCTATGCTCATGTTGGAAGGCCTAATCCCGTCCTACGCGCTCTTCGAGTGGTGTCGGTTCATGAAGCCCCTGCTCCCAGGTCTACTCAAATGGCGCTCTATTCCTATCGCGACCACTTCTTCCACATGATCAACCAGGATGAAGATCGCTACTACCCTCGCAGATGTTGTGGGGAGCTTGCAGCGATGATTGCTTCGGCAGCTGGAGAGGAGAATGACAGGATGATTCCTATAGTGGAGCTATTGGCTGTGATCAACACTGAGCTAAATGCTTCACTGGTGGAGATCAAGCAACTGCACCAGTAGCAAGAGGAAGACAGGAGAAGGATCACTGAGCTGGAAGCCCAGATAGCAGGACAAGCGCAACCACCACCTTTTTGGCCGGCCCTTTCTCCACCCCGTGATGACCCACGCTATGGTGCTCCTTGTGGTCGAACTATGATATATTAGGATATGCCCCTTTTGTGTAATAAATACCACGTCTAGAACGTTCGTGAGTCATCAGTCAGTCTTGTGCTAGGTAAGTTTGCTAGTGTTAGGTGTGGTTTGCTTGAGTGTGTGAGAAAACTTGAATTATTATTATGCTTATGTGTGATTTGATTCTTTGTAATGAGTGCGATGAATTGTAGGGTGATGTCCACAATCTCATCAGATAAGATTAAGTTTAAGATTAATGAATAGCTAGTTTTGGGATATCGGTCTCTTATATCATGCTTTATCATATCTTATACGACTTTATCATATCTTGTTTCATCATATCATATCCAGTTTGTCACCTGCTTATACCAATCAACCGGGTTGTTATATTGTATCTGTTACCTATCACTTATCATGGGAATGTTGGATATCTGTTGCACATCTGTTATGAGAGGAATGTTGTCCGCCTGCAATTTATATATAGAGAGTAATTATATACATGAACTGCATATGTTTATACATTGTCATTTTCATACCCCAGATGGCTCAGACAAGGAGCGGTGCTGGTGGTGACACGAACAACAACAACAACAACAACAACAACAACCCACCACCACTAAACCCTCCTCAGATGACTATGGAGCAGCTGGTGGCCATGCAGACCTAGCTTATGCAAGGCATGGCCCACATGATGACGGTGATGAATCAGAACCAGAACCAGAACCAGGGAGCCAACCAGCCACCTGGCTCGCCTAGAGACAAGAGCTGGGAATTCATGACAGGACGCCCACCGTTCTTCTCCCGTAGCACCGAGCCTCTGCAAGCTGAAGATTGGCTTAAAGCTATGGAGAGGCAGCTCAACATCGCTTAGTGCAATGATAGGGAAAAGGTCCTATATGGTTTAGGACAGCTTTAGGGAGCTACGCTCGATTTGTGGGACGTGTACAGCTTCGCATAGGAGGACCCCAATGCTATCACTTGGGATCAATTCAAGGAAGCCTTTAGGGCGCACCATGTGCCTGCTGGTCTCATCAAGTTGAAGAAGGAGTTCTTGGCCCTGAAGCAAATCTCCATGACTGTCTGTGAATATCGCGATAAGTTCACACAATTGTCGTGGTATGCCCCCAATGAAGTCGAGAAGGATGACCAGAAGCAGGAGCATTTCCTAGAAGGACTCAATGATGGGCTGCAGTACATGTTGTCTAGCACTACTTATGGTAGTTTCCAGGAGCTGGTAGATCGGGCACTTGTGTTGGAAAGCAAGCGCCGCAGGATGGAGGAGAAGAAGAGGAAAGGCAACTTTTCTCAGCAGCAATCGCCCTCGCTACAACAACCCTCAGTAGGGTTGTCAAGCCCGCCCTGCTTATCAGACTGGTGATCAGGGACAGGGTCAGAATCAACGTTACAACAATCAGGTGCAACGTCCCAACAACCAGGCACCTCGTTGGCCTACACCCAACAATGCCCATGTGAGAGGCAATGTCAACAACACTCCTACCGATATCACTTGCTTCAAGTGTGGTGCACTTGGGCACTATGCCAATGCCTGCCCCAAGAAGCAAGTGCAGAATGGATCGCAACCACAAGGACGCAATGGGCAACCCGGACCAGGACAAAAAGCTCAGAATGGAAGGGTGAACCACATGAAGGTGGATATTGCTAAGGAGGCACCAGATGTCATGTTTGGTATGTTTCTTGTCAACTCATACCTTGCTACAGTTTTGTTCGATACCGGAGCATCTCATACATTCATTAGTGCACAATTTGTAGAAAAACATAGCTTAAACACTAGCACCATGAAAAATGCCTTGGTAGTCAAGTCACCTAGGGGAAAGATGGATACCAATGTCATGTGTCCTAGAGTAAGTATTAAAATAAGGGGGGTAGATTTTCTTGTTAATCCTATCGTCCTGAAGTCAGAGGGGACAGATATGATCCTGGGGATGAGATGGTTGACAAAATTCAAGGGGATTATACAGTGTGCAGAAAAGACAGTATCTCTTACAGCACCTAATGGGAAGAGAATTGATAGTGAATTATCTTAGCACTGGAATAGCTAAAGATATTAAGGTTGTGTGTGAATTTTCGGACATCTTTCCCAATGATCTTCCAGGTATGCCACCTGAACAAGAGATAGAGTTTATCATTGAATTTTTACCTGGTACTACACCTATATCTAAAAGACCTTATAGAATGGCTATTAATGAACTAGAAGAACTTAAGAAATAGTTAAGGGAGTTGCAATCTAAAGGGTATATCCATCCTAGTTGATCACCTTGGGGAGCCCTGGTTATCTTTCTAGAGAAGAAAGATGGGACACAGAGAATGTGTGTAGATTATAGGTCATTAAATGAGGTAACCATAAAGAACAAGTACCCCTTGCCTAGAGTTGAAGATTTGTTTGATCAGTTGAAGGGAGCATGTGTCTTTTCTAAGATAGATTTGAGATCGGATTATCATCAGTTAAGAATCAGGCCCAGTGATATTCCTAAGACTGCATTTACTACCAGATATGGGCTTTATGAGTATACAGTCATGTCATTCGGGTTAACCAATGCTCCGGCTTACTTTATGTACTTGAACAAAAAATTTATGGAGTATCTAGATAAGTTTGTTGTGGTCTTTATCGATGATATCTCGATATATTCCAAGAGTGAGGAAGAACATGGAGAACACTTGAGGCTGGTTTTGCGAGAAATAAAGGGAACATCAACTCTATGCTAAATTGACTATGTGTGAGTTCTAGTGAAGGAGGTATCTTTTCTCGGTCATGTTATATCCAATGGTGGAGTTGCGGTTAGTCGTAGTAATGTGGCAAATGTACTCAAGTGGAACCCACCCAGCACGGTCGGTGAGATCATGAGTTTCTTGGGAATGGCTGGTTACTAAGGAGATTTATTGAAGGTTTCTCTAGTATTGCTAAGTCGATGACTCGCTTTATTAGAGAAGGGAAATATTCAAGTGGACCGACAAATGCCAAGCCGCTTTTGAGGAGTTAAAGAAGAGGTTGACTACAACACCTATTTTGACTCTGCCAGATATCACTAAGAGTTTCTCTATCTATTGTGATGCTTCTCGACAAGGTTTGAGTTGTGTATTGATGCAAGAAGGGAAGGTTATTGCTTATGCTTCAAGACAGTTGAAGAAACATGAATTGAATTACCCAACTCATGACCTAGAACTAGCTGCTGTGGTTCACTCACTGAAGATTTGGAGGCACTATATTCTTGGGCATAAATGTGATATCTACACTGATCATAAGAGCCTCAAATATATATTCACTTAGAATGACTTAAACCTGAGACAGAGAAGATGGTTAGAGCTGATCAAAGACTATGACCTAGAGATTCCTTATCACCCTGGTAAAGCAAATGTCATGGCAGATGCACTTAGCAGGAATAGTTAGGTGACCATGTTGACAGCTATAGAGTTATCTTCTGAATTTATAGCTAAGTTTGAACATCTTAATTTGGGTTTCCTTGCAAACACTCAAGGTACTTCTATAGATGTTGAACCAACACTAAAACAGGAAATTAGGGATGGTCAGAAGGAAGATGAGAGAATCCAAGAGGTTGTTGAATTGATCAAGAAAGATAAAGCTCCCGGATTCCGAATTGACCATGAAGGGACAGTTTGGTTCAAGCATAGATTGTGTGTGCCTGATATCCAAAGGATCAAAGATATAATCTTGAAGGAAGTTCATGAGTCCTCTTACTCTATTCATCTAGGAGGTACTAAGATGTATCAAGATTTGAAAGACTAGTATTGGTGGTACGGCATGAAGAGAGACATAGGTGAGTATGTGGCTCTGTGTGTGACACTTGTCGTGAGTAAAAGCAGAGAGCATCAGAGACCAGCCGGTTTCTTGCAGCCCTTGAAGATTCCCAAGTGGAAGTGGGATGAGATCAGCATGGACTTTATAGTAGGCGTACTCTCGCACTCGTGAAGGGCTTTGATTTTATTTGGGTAGTGGTGGATCGCTTGACTAAGGTTGCACATTTCATATCTCTCAAGACCACCTATAATGGAGCCCGATTCATTTTGAGAAGTACATGGAAAGGATAGTGTGTCTGCATGGAGTTCGATGAGGATAGTCTTAGATAGGGGTACACAGTTTACTTTGAGATTTTGGGAGAAGTTACATGAGTCATTGGGTGCTCAATCGAGGTTCAAAGATAGCTTATTATCCATAGACAAATGGTCGCACCGAGAGGATTAATCAATTTTTGGAGGATATGTTGAGGTCATGTGCTCTACAAGTATGGTGATAGTTGGGATAGTAGTTTGCCTTATGCTGAGTTTTCTTATAGTGATTACTGTGCTAGTCTCAAGATGTCTCCTTTGAAGCTCTGTATGGCGAGGGAAGTGTAGGACCCTCTGTTTTGGAATCAGACTGGTGAGAGATAGGTCTTTGGGCCCAATGCATTGAGGATAGCTGAAGAGCAAGTTTAGGTTATTAGGCATAATCTGAAGGTAGCTCAGTCCAAGCAGAAAAGTTATGATGATGTGCGTCGTAGAGAGTTGGTGTTTGAGGTAGGTAACTTTGTTTATCTGAAGGTGTCACCTATCAAGGGTCTTAAGAGGTTTAGAGTCAAAGGGAAGTTGGCACCTTGATATATTGGTCCTTTCAAGATCCTAGAAAGGAGAGGTGAAGTGGCATATCAGCTCAAGTTGCTCGCTAAACTGTCAGATGTGCATAATGTGTTCCATGTCTCGTAGTTCAAGAAGTGTTTAAGAGTACATGAGGAGCAGTTGCCTTTAGAGGAAATGGATATAAAGAATGACCTTACCTATGAAGAAAGTCCAGCTAAGACCCTATAGATAGCTAAAAGGATCACAACGAGTAAGACCATCAGAATGTGTAAAGTGCAATGGAAGCACCACTCTGAAGAGGAAGCAACTTGGGAAAGGGAAGATGAGTTAAAGGCAGATTACCCGCAGTTGTTCTTAGAGTCTTCCTAATCTCGAGGACGATATTCTTTTAAGGGGGGTAGGTTTGTAACACCCTAAAATTTGCATTTCCAAAAGTAGAATTTGATTTGATTTAATTCCAATAGTTGCTTTACATTTATGGGCAAATATTAATGATTTATAAAAATCCTAAAATGAAATATAAGTTTGGAACCATGAATTGTGGCATTCATGCTGGTTCATTGTTTTATTGCTTGCTTTGTGTGTGAGTAGGCTCTTTAGAAAACCAATTTGTGAAAACCCCTATTCAAAAATCTACTTTTATTTGGAATAGGAAAACCTTTTTTTTTGCTTTGGGCTTCAACCTAACTTGACTAGCCCCTAACCTATCCAAGCTAACCCTAGCCTACCTAGCTAACTATGGCTAGCTCCTAGCCACCCTTAGCCACCTAGCCTCTTTCTGGTTCAAGGCCATAGCCAACCCCACCAGCCATAGCCAGCCCTAATCGACCACGCCAAAGTTCTGTCGCTTGCATGCCTCCCCAAAGGGCTTGACCACACCCTAACCTGCCCAAACTGATAGGCCATAGTAGGCCATGGCCAGCCTCAGCCCGCGCAGCAGTCGGCCCCAGCCTCCCTCGCTCACTAGCACGCATCAAGCCTAGCAGCGTTAGCAAGAACGCAATGTCTCAAGTGATGGCCCAGCTTGGCCAGCCCACGCCGCAGCAGCGTCAGCTCGTGCGCCGGCCGCTACCATGCCCTAGCTCGCTCCCACGCTCGGGTCACCGATAGCTAGGCCCCGCTTGCCAGTGCCCATGCCACAGTGGTGTCTCCTTCCTGGAGATGGGTCCGAGCCCGAGTTGGGTGTGCCGCCGTCCCGTACCCATGCGCATGAACCGAGTTTTGTCGCCCTATAAAGGGGGAAGAGCCACGCGAGCCGCCTCACCTAACCCTAGCCACATCCACCATCGCTTTTGTGGTGTGTGGCAACCGCATGAGCTTCACGTCGCGCCAGGGATAGTGTTGGTGCCCACCGCATGCTCTCTCCCTCTCGCACGCCCGCCGCGTGGCGTAGTCGCACCCATGCCGCCGAAGCTGCTCCGCTTGGCCAGCTGGGACCGTGGCCTCCGGCGGCACCACTGACATGGGGATGCACCCCATCGGGTTTGTTGTCGCCGTGCTATGCTCGAGAGCCCTTGCCTTGCCTTGTCGTGGCACCCAGCGCCGCCGCCGCAGTGCTCACCGTGGCCCGGCTATGGCGCTGCCGCCACGCCCCGCATCGCCGACCCTCGCTTGGTTCATCGTGGACCGGTGGATTCGGCTTGCCCGGCCGGGTCCACAACCGGTGCAACGCCCATGGACAACCATAGCCCGCCGGCGTGGCCGTCTTAACGCGTCACCGCCACCAACCTTGTTCTTTATATGTAAAAAGCCCCTACACCGCCGGTATTTGCAATTCAAGCCCAAAAGCCTTTTCTATTTCGTTTTTAATTATTTTGTATGCGAAATTAGTTCAATTTATTCTGAAATTGCCACCAGAGCTTAATTAGGCTATAACTTGCTCGTTTTAGCTCCGATTTAGGTGGTTCTCGCTCTACATTTTTTGTCTTAACGCGTGAGACTAGTTTTACGTGTGTGTCTTCTCCCCGATTCATGTATTGATGTATTGTGTCTAATTAAATGCATGTTTGTTTGCATGTGTTGCTATCTTGTGTGATGCTTGATGCGTATAGAGGATGACCCATTTGTGGGAGACGAGGAGCAAGTCCAGGAGGAGTTTGAGCAGCCTGAGGATGATCAAGGCAAGTGCAGGCACCATTTGATCATATTGATTACCTTTTCACTATTTAATTCACTTTTACTTACATTGCATGTTTCTTAATTATGTAAACCCTCAGGACCTGACTAGCCCTACTTGAACCTTCCTTGTTACCCTAGGGTTTTATCATGGGTAGTGTAGTTATGCTTAGCTGCACCACCTGCTATGACACATGATGGCAAATGTAATCTTGACTAATGGCTTATTGCAACATGATGATGTTAAAAGATGCTTTATAGCAACTTGGTTTAAGGTGAAAGGGGAACGAGTACTGGAGCCCTTCCCCTGTTTTAGGGGTACTCATGTCTACTCTCCCTAAGGACCTCGTTCTGTGGAGCGACCACAGGACTTACGTACATCCTCAAGTCATATGGCTCAAGCTTGACATATTAGCAGGACCTCTACTAGTAGGGAGCAGCTTACGGTAGTAAGTGGTAAGAGAGTAACCTAGGTAATGAATATTAAGTTATGGATGTCCGGGTCTTGTGGCTGGCTGGGGATGGCTTCGATGCCTAGGTAAAACCTTGTGGGTCACATTCTATTATTTAGAACCAGCGTGAAACGGCCTCATAGTGAGACCGCTACCGCTTCACCTCGATTGTGTTTTGGGGCTGATCACCTTGGGATATGGGGATCATGACTTGAGAGTAAAGATGTACACCTCTACAGAGGCTTTTTAAAACCTGATATATCAACCGTGTTTCACGGTTATGGAGCGGCCTAGACCCTCACATGATTAGAATATGGACAGCTTGGACCACAGGTGGAGATTCTTCAGACGGAGGTGGTTACCTCAATTTATGATGATGATATAATAATGTTCTTTTATGATAAATAATGGCGGGATCCTTCACTCACTTTAGTAATCAGGTTGTAATAATAAAATTTGCCAAGTAAAATGCTAATCTACAGTAAACTTGTGTCGGCTTACCTTTGTTTAAGCTCCCTGCATATCATTTGCTTTCCGCTTTTGTACTTGCTGAGTTCGACATGACTCACCTTGCTATAATCACAAAATAAAGGCTGCTTAGATGCACAAGATTGGGAGGAGTTTCCTAAAGATCTACCTGGGTGTTAGGCTCATGTTCCTGTCGTCGCATCTTCTTCGTGGCGTAGGTGGATCCATTATAATTTCGTACGTCGTTTTTACCTTTGATCGCTATCGCTATATGTTCCGCTAGACTTTGATAAAGGCTTGTAATAATGATAATTGTACTCGCTATGCTCTTTTGTACGAACATTGTGTTTTGGACCATTAATGAAATGCATGCGTATGTGTGGCAAATTGATCCCATTACACATGTAATATGCACCAGTTTATCCATTCAGAATCGGGTGTCACAAAACACTAAGGATAGAGTTGGCGAGTAGAGATGGATTCCAATGGTTTTAGGGTCTATGGATAGATAAAGTCTACTTCTACTTGCTTACTTTGAGCATTTGGATCACACACAGTCTCACATAGCGATCCGACCTATAGCCTCTACGTCGAACTCCTTGAATATGGGGAGATTACAAAGGGACTACGGGAGCCTATCACCACCGCAGCCTACCCCGTAACTATGGGGCCGCGAGGAAAAAACGTAAGGTAGCTTCTAGTAGCTTGACACCACATCTCACGCTAACGACTACTACTCTAGTGTCGTATAGGTTATCCATCTCTATTAGGAGCCCTCTACTAGAGTATCAGCTGCAAAGCGGACGATGAACCCTCAAGCTAATAAGAGTAAAGCTTAACTCATCAAAAGACTTAAGACCATAAGAACCATGAACACTTGCACTTAGTGGAAGAACTGATTGATGTACAAAGCATGTGTTCTCGAGGTACAAACTTGGGAAGGAGCTACCGACAAGTCCAACGCTTCCCCGAGCTCTCCTCTCATCTCTTCCTTACTACTCTAGATAGCCCCAGCTAGGGCCTAAGCCTTTGGAGTGAAGCTCAAGAATTGTGGTGTGCTCTTCTTTGGCATGTTGTTGTGTTGAGTGAGGGGAGGCATCCTTTTTATAGGTGGAGAGGTATTTTTATCCCTAGAATATTCCTTCTCCCTCATAAGTGAGCAAACCGACCTAAAAGCATTGAACTCCAGACCAAACCTAGAAGCAGCCCGACATTGGAAAGGCGGTAAATGGCGTTGGAAAAGGTTTGGGCCAAGCGATCGAGTGGGGGGAGGCCACACCCAAGTCAGATGCGCCACACCATGTTGGGCATGAATGAGCCCGATCTCGATGGGTGTCCTCCCAAAGAAGCTTTCTCGATTGGTCCTATGAAAGTTGATGCCACTTGGAGGCAGGTTTGGTTTGGTTTCATCTTCTTTTTTCATCTTGGTTGGGCCCCGATTTGCCTCGGTGGTGGGCCTTTCCCCTTTGGCTCATGCCGGGTGGTTTGTTTTGTTATGTTTCTTGTATACTTTAGGCACATTTCCTGCGTTATTCAGGCATGTCCTCCCGCAAATGAACAATCACCAAAACTCTCGAGAACTTGTTAGTTAGAAGCCCTAGTTCTAAGTTTCATGTTCCATTTGAGGATTTTAGGAGTTAAGGAACTGGCCAACAAGCTCCCAAACACTTACTCTTTAAGCCCTCGAGTAAAGTTTAGAAATAAAAGTAATCACCTTATATAACATCCCGAGATATATAGCTAGCATAAAGAAGCCATTTCAAAACATTCCTTACATAGGTGGGATATGTGCATTAGCTAACATGTTTCCTTGGGTTGTTGAAATGCGGAATGTTCTCCAAATAAAGTCATCTTCCCAAGTTTCACATCTTAGTAACTTGGAGTCTTTGAAAAATTTTCATAAGAAAAACATAGTTCACTTTATACTCCTCAAAGATACTCTGGAGAGTCAGCTTAAAGGGTGTATAATTCCTTACCAAGACATATGATGCCTTGCCTTCTTTTGTTTTGCCCTACTTCTAAGAGGTTTGTGTGAGCTACATTGGGATAAACATGATAGCATACTTGCATCGCATATATTGTAAAGTCAAATCGAGTAATTCCAAGGAGAGAAGTGTCATACTCTTAGACTCAAAGATGTGCATGTGTGTGGAATATGATATGAATATACTCCTTTTTGTAGATATGATCTCTATAACTCATTATTTTGAGACATGGCTATCTTTCTCTTTTTTTTACCTAGTCATGAGCCTTCATGTGCTCATAAATATATTTTTATATGGACCTTCATGTATTCCTTATATTTTTCTTCTTCTTCCAGACTTTTCATGTATGTCTCTTCTACTAAAAAACAAATATTTGAGAGACTATACTTTTTAGAAACACAGAGTATTTATTTGGTGGAAATGAATGGTATGTTTTGCGTGCATTTCTCCATTGTAGAAGCAAAGACACATATATGGCCGTATACGTGATCCACAGTCTTGGGGAGCATGATAAAATCTCTCAACAAGGTCATATATGAACTTCGATAAACTTCAATACAAAACAGGCGGCATGTGCTAAGCTTAAATCATGCAAGATGTCATATTT